>CADDXX010000027.1:3304310-3381468 GCA_902810485.1 Alauda arvensis | reverse complement strand
GTGCCCGGGGCCCACCGCCGCCCCCCATCCCCGAGCCGCCCCAGCGCCCCCGCTCCCGCACGGGGCCCGGGCACGGCCCCGAGCCCACCCGCCCGGGGCTCCGCGCAAGAAGCGGCCGGAAAAGTTGCCCGGTGCGGGGCCAGGGGAGGAAGTTGTTTCTGCGGTGACGGGGAGCGGGCGCTCGGTGCCGGCCCCCGCCGGGAAGGCTGGGCGGCGCTGGGAGACGCTGACGGAGAAGGGGACGCTGTGGCTGCTTTATGGCGGCGCCGGGTAACGCACCAGATCGGGCAGGGCCGGCCGCTGCCTCTCTCCGCGCCCGCCGCCGAACCGGAGCAGCTCGCCCGGGGCTCTGGCGCGGCCCGACAGACACCGCGCCGCGGCGAGAAGCGGCGGTCGCCACCTCCCTCCCCGGCCGCCCCGGCCCCCCGCGTAGCGCGGGGCGGGTGCGGCCCCCACTCGGTTACCTGGCGCCGGGGAGCGGCGGTGGCGGCGGCTCCGTACCCGGTGTCTCCCCCGCCCTCCTCGGCCCCAGCGCTCCGGATCGACCGCGCGGCTCCGCCCCGCCGTGRCCCCGCCTCCTCCTGTCAATCAGCGCGGCGAGGCCCCGCCCCGCCGCGCCTCCGCCCTCTCGCTGCCGCGGAGGCTCCGCCCCCGCCGCCTCGCGCTCCGCCTCGCGCCCCGCCCCGCCCCGGGTCGCCTCACGGCCGCGGCCGACGGGGCGCGCCGGGTCACGGAATCGCGGAACTACGGAATCGCAGAATTATAGAGTTATGGAATTACAGATTCACAGAACCATCGAATCATCAAGGCTGGAAGAGACCTTTAAGATCACCTAGTCCGATCGTCCACTCACCACTACCKCAGTAACCCCTAMATCACTAAACCRCATCACCCAGCAGCATGTCCAGAAGCCTCTTGAACACCTTCAGGGRYGGTGACCTTYCTGGACAACCTAGYCCAATGTCTYACAACCCTAACAATGACAATTTTTTTYTGTCTAATCTGAATCTCTGCAGTGTCAGTTTGCCACACGTCAGARAAGACCAGCCCCCACCTCCCTACAGCATCGACTCGTAGTTGTGGAGAGCAATGGGCTCTCCTCCAGGCTGAACAGCCCCAGCTCTCTCRGCCAKTGCTCACRAGATGTGTTTTCTAGACCCTACACGGGCCTTCTTGCCTTTTGCTGGCCGTACTCCAGCACCCAATGTCCTTTCTAAAGTGGGAGGCTCAGAACTGAGCCCAGTACTCCCACCAGGGCTGAGGACAGGAGCCAGGGCAATGCTCAGTGCCGCAGTCCAGGTGTTGGGGGGGCTGGAGTCAGGGCCAGAGTTTGGAGATGGAGCAGGCCTGGAGCCGATGTCAGAGCCAAAGCTGGAGCCTTATGGCAGCACTCAGTCTCCCCCACTGCCAAGTCTGCCAAGTTCTATTTTTCAGGCACCTGTGAGCTGCTGCCCTGAGCCTGGTGTCCTCCATTACCCCTCTACCAGCCTCCCAGACCCGTTGCCTCCCTCACAGCCTGGCAGAAATTCCCACTCTTAGGGGAGCTGAATACCCGAGCCACTCAACACCTCCCTGCACCTGTGAAGTACATTGCCATAGACCTGGCTGGGAGGAAGGGCAGTCCTGTCTCCAGGCACTGCCATTCCCAGGGATTTGGCCTACCCTGGCTTTGAGGTTCACCACACTATGGGGCCCTGTGAGGATTGGAGGTGTAGAAAGACACAGARATCACTTTTGGCAACATCCCCACCTCAGTGAAGCTTTGCAGTGAAGCTGCTGCTTTGCAGATTTTCATGCCATTCACATTGAAATCTTTGTGGGATACCATAAACACTGCCCACTATGGAGATGAAAGATTGGAGAATGAGGTAAAGTGTGGCCCTTCTTGGCCATTGTTTACAAGAGCTATCAGTTTCTTGTCAGTTTTAAGTGCTCACAGATAGCCTCATTGGCAAATAGTGGTCTTGGGCAACATACAATGAAAAAATATCCTTTTGAATTGTTGGCTATGAAAAAGATATGCAAAAAGGTGTTGTTTTCCTTCTATGGGGCAAGCAATGCCATTTTAAGGATTTCTGTTCAAAAGAAAGTATTTTCATTACTGGCTCTATCCATGTGATATCACCAGAGGAGCTGCAGTAATGGCAGGAAGGAWTGAGTCAGCAGGATTCTTCTGTCATTTCACACAGAGGCAAAGGGACACCTCTGTGAATGCACAGCACACAGAACATGCTTACACACCCAGCTGTTCTTCAGCCTGTGTCTTTTGCATGGATTCTTTTATGAAAAGAAATTATGAGGTAGAAGAGAACACAACAGCCTGYGAGGGTAGATAGTCAGTGACAGGTCAACATCAATGTGCTAAGAGCTAMTGTTTGCTTTGGGCACACCTGCAGAAAATCAGATCTCTTCAGCATSGTCAGCTCTGGCCTGAWCCTGAGCAGAGCTGAGCATTGACATTTCTCACTGGCCTCTCAGCAGCCTCTCTTTAGATCATGGGAGGGGAATGAAAGGTGTTAGAGCAGTCCATCAGATAGCAATCACCACTTAGTTAATGGCGCAGGGACAGAAGTACTGAGAATGTTAGAAGGAAGCCATAAAACCACACCTGGGATCCCATTTACCATTAGCAAATGGAGAAAATACCTGGTCTAATATGCCCCCTTTGTTAACAGGCTGACCTGATCTGCTGCTGATCCTCGCCGGGTAACCACGATCTGTGTCCCTGGTGGATCTGCTCCATYTCATCACAGGAACTATACAAAGGTCCATGTCTTACTCATCTATGCACAGCTCCCGTGGAGATCACCATAAACAAAGCCAAAAYAGAGCAGAAAGAGAGTCAAAGCAGTGGTGCTTTAGTCAGCACTGGTGACTGGCTCTTATCTGGGGCCCTGTGTGAGCTCACTGCCCAACTCTGCTGCTGAGGCACCCACACATCCTGGGTCAAGCCAGTTCTTCCTGCCTCATTTTCCCTCTGCCCAAGGGCCAGAGCGATGCTCTGTTACTGGGAGGTTGCAGATCTGTTTAAGTAGCCTTCTGCAGTCTGGGCATATGGAGGGGTTGCATGTCTGAATATTGCAATCATCACAATAAAATTACCRTGAAAACAAAGCAAAGCCCAAACCTATGAATAGAATTAAATTCTCAGCAATAAGAAGGGTGGCTGGACCAATCAGAGAGAAACCAAATTAACCATGAGACAAGTAGAGAATGGATTAGCCTGCGCTTGACAGATGGTGCCAGGGACTGATGTTTTTATTTCCCTAGCAGAGGAGCTTAGAGGAAGGGGGGTAGGGGAGGGTGAGGTAGGGCACGTTTAATAGAACAAAGCAGCAGGCTGTAGCAGCTCTGCTGAAAAACACTAAAAATACCAAAAGCAATTTCCAATTAGTTTGTAAGGGACATGCTATGTGTCAGCTACAGGGTGAAAAACAGGATCAGCGRTATTGTACCACATGGCACTTTTAATTTTCAAAGCAGCCTGAAAACATTAATTAATTCTCCTCTGACACCAGGAAATGCAGTGCAGTCAGCAGTTTGTTCCTTTACTTCTTATGCCAGGTTTTGGGAAGACCCTGGGCTTTTTCCACAGCTGATTCATATCACAATAGCTCAAATTTCTCTGGAGGAGCCATTCCTCTCTGCRCCACTACTAAGCAAAAAAGACTAGGTTAGATCTGGAACTTACTGAACCAGAGAAAGGAGAGATGCCCACACCCAACAGCCTTAGTAAGACCCACCTTTCACATTCACCCCATCTAAAGCCATTTTTCMGTGCTGTGAGCAACTCTGTAGGAAGCATTTCAGAGAGAATCGTGTAACTGAGGAATTAATCACAATCTCAGACAGAACTGTACAGTGAAATTCAACCACYAACATATTAATCTAATTAGAACCTATGACAAAACTCCAGTGGAATTCAGCAGGACCTCGGTACATCTCAGTGAATGAGTGTCAGGGCTTGGGGGCTGCTTGTGCACATCTTCTCCCTTTAAAAAGAAAAACTTATAGCTCAGGGGATTTTGTTCCTGCTCCATTTCCAAAACCACAATTAATCTTTTGGTACACTTGTGGATTCCTGTGTGGCAAAGTTAAGCCTACCAAATCAGGCATGCTTGAGGTAGGACAATGATGCAGTGGGATTTTCCATTGCTGTTCCTTCCMTGCCCAGGATTTCTGGCAGCAGAGAGGAGGCAGCTGAAATACAGAGCCAGGCTTACAKGCTGTGATCTCTCTGGGAAACAGTGTGACTCCTCACTGCCCCCTCTGTGTCTTCTCAGCTTTGCCTCACATCAAAGGCTGGGTTCATCCCACGAGCTCTCTTGTTATTTGGCAGTGGCTACTGATAGCCTGTGTTTTTCAGAGAAGATGATACAACCTGCAACTTCATTCTCATAAGGTAAGCCTACTGATGCAAAAAAGTAATTGTCTTTCATTTGTTATTGCAAGCAGACTCTGGTTTTGGCTCACCTAAAAGCTGACACAGGTACAATTACTGCTTACAGATACTTTTTCAGATGGTAGTATATTTTGCCTGGGGAAATTATTTGTACAGGTAATCTCAACATCAAAAGGTGAAGGTCAGTGATGAAGCAGTCCCTCCACACTCTCTCCATAATGACAGAGCTGGTCTCATTACCCTGTCACYATACCTAGCAGCTGTTGGCCAGATTGTAAAAGATGTTTAAGTGTAAAACCCCGAAAGACCCAGGAGCCATATCAGAGAAAGTACTTAATGTCCAAAGAGGGACTTTGAATTTCCATGCCATTATGAAGACATCAGGAATGGAGCCAGTAAGCAGGCCTGGTGCCAGGGAATGCAGAGCTGTGTTGAGCAGAAACGAGGAGCCATCACTCGTGGGCATGGMAGTTCAGGGAGGCTGGCAGATGGACACAGAGCCCCCTGAAGCCAGGTGCTGTTGCACCGAGCCTCACYGCCATGCCCTAGCAGAGAAAGCAAAGTTGCTAAGTAGGATGAATGGTGATGCAAACATATCACAGTATAGGGCAAGGATCTTGCAGGGGTTTTCATTGCTAAGCTTTCTCTTTTTGGTCCTCCACAGTGAAGGASAGTTAGTGAAATAAGGAGAACTTTCAGGTTTAAGTCTGCAAGTCCTGTCTCACAAATCCTGTCCAGCGGCAATGCTCTGCAAGATCGCTTAYGTTATCACTTTCCTTTGGAGGAGATTTTGTCAGGTGTCCAAYTCATGGATGACAGCCACCTAATTATGCCACTTCCTCCGCACAAAGGCTTGGTTTGATGCACGTGTGTTTGAATGGAGAGAAGGTGCCATGGGGTGGTGCCCCACTGACCCAGCTGATTCAATAAGCCAGCCGTCAACTCCCCTGTATTTCACAGGAGGTCATTTCAAGGGAGTTTTTATCCTCAGCTGAGAAAGTAAAGCTGAAACCATTCCCTTGGCACAGAAAAACATCACAACAGCTGTCTACCAGGAGATAAACTGTTCAGGGGAGAGCAGCTACTCTAATGCACGTGGACTTCATCAGACAGCCTGGGCTGTCCCTATTGTTTGTGAGCAGTGGGTGAGAACAAAGACAGAT
The DNA here is from genome assembly GCA_902810485.1 of Alauda arvensis. Taxonomy (NCBI): domain Eukaryota; kingdom Metazoa; phylum Chordata; class Aves; order Passeriformes; family Alaudidae; genus Alauda; species Alauda arvensis. Next base: position 3,375,903 of record CADDXX010000027.1, on the reverse strand, counting down.
TGGGCTAGAAAGGGCCCCATGCAGAGACATTCAGAGCCTGTACAGAACAGGACACTTTAATGTCTGCACTGGATGGCTGGGGTTTTTATGTAATCAGAGGAATCTACTAACTTGTGAATATACCAATGTACCTTAGGCCCAGATGAATTCCCGTAACTGTTTCAGTTTTGGTTGTACTTACCAAGAGATGAAACTGGTTTGTTAYAATTGTCACTTTGCAGACGCAGGAGCGAGAAGAAATCTTTTTAGTATTGTCAGTCTTTTCCATCGCTGTTCCTGTAGCTCTGGGTGGAGTATCAGTCTACRTAGCATTTCCTCACAGGTCTTGAAGCTGATTCAGTATACTTTTCAGTCTTTTAACAATACCACCCCCTGCTTAGGAGGCACACTTCTGAGTGTCAAAGGTGAGCCTGTCTAAAGGAAAACAGCCAGCTCCACTCTAGGCTTACTACTCTCTTTTGGGTAGATGTCTTTCACAGATATATACCCTTAGACATTTATCAAAGATGCTAAATTCAGAGGGAGCAGAGTGAAAAACACAAGCAGAGCCTGGGGAAAGAAACAGGTGGCCCACATAAAAAAGGGTGATAAGAGATGCAAGGGAAGGGGACAGGACATGGAAATCTACCCATTTCATCCATACCACTRAAATGATGGGGTAGATACTTGTTTTGTGATTCTTTTGGCAGCCTAATAATCCTTGGTCCTTGTCAAACAAACAGTGAAGGTACAGTGCTTGTGAGACCAGGAGCAGAGCTCAGCAGATGTGCATCCGTGTTTAACACCAGTCTCCAGGATGGTGAGAGACCTTGAGAAGGGGGATGTCAYATCTGGTTTCTGTCCAGCAGCCATGACTCGTGGGTGGCACCGCTCCCTGCAGGGACAGTGTGCTTCAGCAAGTGCAGACTGTGAGAGGAGCCCACACCTGAGGAAACAGAAAACACCCAGCTCCCCTTCTGCAAGTGCTTCAGAGGTCTGCGAGGGGGCTGTCCCTTGGAGTCCAGCTGCACAGCTGAGTAAACAGTAACGTGTTTGTCTCTGGGGTAGCTTAGGAAGGATGATCCATGGTTTATTCCAGGGCATTCCTGAGACCTCCACAGACGTGAGAAAGGATTTCTTTCCTTCCCAGGTACAATAGTAACAAAAAGGAGGAAACTCTCTGCAGGTATTATATAAGAACACACTGTATCGCGCACACACAAAGATTTTCAAGCAATTTGCTAAGCTGAGCAAGCAATGCAGTTCTTGATGCAGAGATAAAAATTAGGAGTACAAGAGAGCCCAAGCAAATGATCTGAAGCCCCTTGTCCTGCCTGAGGGGGACTGGGAGGGTTAGGCCAGGAGCACAAGGGAAAGAGTCTTCCATTAGTTTGCTTTCTAGGCTCCATTTTGGATGTGAGCCCAAAGGAAAGGTGCTTGAGGGTTTTCATGTGGCCAGTTGCTTACATGGTGAGTAATGTAATTATTCAGCACATGTGACTGGCCTTGTGCAGGGCAGGCTCTGAGTCCCACTAGCAAGGGACTTTTAGTAAAGGCAGCCTGGTCACTCATAACCCAGTGAAACAGATGAGAACAATAAAAATAAGAATTACTACAGCTTTAAACTCAGGTAGGCTCCCAAAACTGCAGTGCAGGACTCATGTAAGCCWGCCACAATATGCCTGATTCAGTTTTCTCATTTCACTGGATTCCACACGCAGATTGCTCACATTTGACAGAAGTGAGCAAGTTCCCTTCCTAGGTTCGCAGGACTTGATGTGAGGGGGATATTTGCCTTCACACATGATTATGCATCAACAAGTGTAACACAGGCAGGAAACAGGGCATCAACAATGCAGGGAGCCGAGCTGCAGCAGTGACCACTTGATATGGGACCTGTGCACTCCATCACAGGATGGAGGGCATGGCAGGCTAGGTCCTTGAAGAGGAAGCCTTTAGGGAAAGAGATGGACACTCCACACATTTTCAGGGGACCTAAAGCAGGAACAAAGCAAAAAAGCAACCCAGTAACTTGCCAATAAAACATGGAATTTCATCATACTGTTGTTGCATCATTATTAGTCAAGCGTCCAGGCATCTGTTAGTGTGACAGCTATTTATTATTATAGTGTTTAGACAGAATTCCAAAAGGCATCATGTAGGTGTCTCAATCCTGTTCATTTCAGATAGACTTAGGCAATAGGGACTTAGCTCATAGTGCAGCCTCAGTCTAGAATGTGGGAGGCTACATGAAGGATAATCCCTTCAGGAGCCTCTAAACAGCAAAAAAAAAAAAAAAAAAAAAGGACTTTCACAGGTGCCCTATTAAAATCTAGACCAATCAATCCAGTTTGGTAAGACTCACTTAAGACTGAACTAATTAACCACTCTTAGCCCTTGAAAGCCATGTGGTGGAAAACAGCCTCCAGTGCATTTGCCAGGGCACAGCAATGTCTTGATATTCCCAGAGAGCAAGCAAGCTAGCAGCTGGAGGCAGAGCCAGCAGAGGCAGAGCTCTCAGGGATGGCACATGGTCCCACAAGAGCTAAACACAGCTGCTGTTGAGGCCAGKGAGTGCAATTAAGGTCTTTGAGTGCTCTCAGAGCCATGACTGTATTTTAGAGATAAAATGGCACAAGGAAGTGGATGATAGGAACAGATTCATTTGAATTTCTTGCAGTACAGCACTTACGTTGGAATTTCCTAGTTCTTGTTTTTCAGAAACTCAGCTCTTATAATTTAGTGTGACTTTTCTCCACGGAAATGTAGTGACCTCAGTCTGGTGGAATCTCAGGTTCAAATCTGACCGGTTAGSAAGAGAAACACATCTGATCTCATTCCAATCCCTTGCACATTTTTGCCCAAAAAGTCATGCAGACACTTGGCAGTTTCTAACTCACTTTGGGAAGATCCAATTTTAGATAGTGGAGAACAAACTAATTCAAGAGGAAGCACATCACAAGGACTGGGAAGCTTTTAAACTTGATACTCAATTGATCCATGTTTTCTTCTTTTCCTGTCTCCTGGTATCAATTCAGTAAGGATCTCACAGAGCCCTTACACRCTTCTCCTCCCCTGACAGATAAAATCTGGTAGTCAAACCTGCTGGGGATTTCAGCTTTGTCTGGGGGTTGGTTTTTTTTCCTTCCCTTGATACCTTAAGATGAGAAGCCAACTCAGACACTCACAGAATGCAGACAGCACAACTGGCTGTGGGCAAAGGGGGCTGGTTTCGCCCAGGTCAAGTAAGTCACAAGCAAATGTGTTTCTGCTTGGAACAGTTTTGAGTAGCTCCCAAGGAATGGACCAATGCAGTACTCCTTCCCCCAAAATAGCAAGCAAACAAGATAAATCCAGCAAYACTTACACATGAAAAAAATAGGAGCTGATTAAACAGAAGGAACTGCTCAGAACTAGGGGCAGGAAAGAGGTAGAGCCAAGAAATGGATTAAAAAAATAAATCGGTCAAATCAGTCTGAAACAGCAGGAAAAGCTTTCTTTCCCTGGCAAATTCACTTGAGCAACTGATAGGTAACTGCAAGGAGAACTGAACCGTGTGTCAGGCAGGTGAGCTTTCTCATGATTGTTAATGATCCCAGGGTTCTGAAGGCGCTGTTAGTGGCTATTGATAGCGTGTGACACATCACTCCTGCCCACATCCCTAACTTMGGGACAGCGATGCACACATGAGCCGCTTTAGGTTGCCACACACCCCTCCACAGGCAGCCCACATAGTGGCATCTGTGCTGGCTCACTGTCACTAATCCTTGTCGTTTGCTGCTGCGAAAGGAACACGGCGGCTCTCAGGGCAGGGGGTGGGTGTCCGTGTGCAGTGACTCACTGCGWGGCCCTCCCCGCCCTTTCCCGGTGCGCAAACACAACTGGGACAGAGCCAGAGATGGTTGTTAAATGATCGATTTAAGTTAACCAGGTCTTCATTTATCGCGTGTTTTTCTATTGGGTGACCTGGGAGATTTTCTTTTGTGGGGCATAGCTCTGTCTACAATTGACTCATCACACTTGAGGGCAGATGATACTTAACCCTGTCCTAGCTATTAAATTACTGCTCTGCAGTTTGTTTGCTTTATGTCTTCCCCGGTTCTTTGGCCCAAAAGCACARTCTGATCGTTTCATTTGCATGTAGGCAGGGGCAAGCTCCAGCTCAGTCAGCTGTTCAACACAACAGTCTGGGTGGTGCTGGGACAAAGCTGAGAAACATAAATTAAATTGGAACCCAGAGATATTTATCTTGTCACCACTGTTTAAAGTAAGCAAATTGAGCAAACAGTGAGCTGAAATAACTGTGTGTAGAAACCACTCGAAAGTAGCCTGAGGTTCTTTGTTTAAGGCAGGAGACCACCTTACAAATGAGACCTCTTATGCATATCTCACTGTAATATCATAACTCAATGATTTTCTTGCCTTAAGCAAATCAGCATTTGGGACTTTTCTGACAGGCTGTTTGTCCTTGCTGTGCACRGCTTGATTCACCACTGCTTTGCTTTTTGTGGAATAATTTAAGCCTGGGCTAAGTTATGTGGCCCCTCCTCTCTGTGAGAGTGTTGTAGAATTATAAATACTCAAACATGAGACAGGACAGTTTATAAATCAARTTTTGGCTCATGACACCAGCTCTCAAATTGAGAGCCACAGCATCGAGGAATTTTTTCCTACCAGCTGAGCAGGACTCAGCTTTCCAAATAACACTGGTGTTTTTCCTCATTTCTAGAAATCAGCCTATGACAAGTGGAAAGGCAGTTATAGGAAATAATTTCCTGACGTTGCTTTCCTGGTAGTTTTATGTATAACTGTTGGAGCTATAGCAAGATTGAGCTGTGGCTTGGGAAGRAAGAGGAGGCCATCTGTGCTGTGGTGAACAGGAGAGGAGGTCTCCACATGGCACTCAGATAAGTCTATGCCAAGAAAAAAGCTGGAAAAATGCAAGGGCTTTGCTAACAGTCCTACAAGCAAATCACTTTTAGTGCTCTGTGTGAAGGTAGAAACACATCTCAACTGTTTTTTCTATAAATTCAAGTATTAAAGTAGAAAGGACTTAAAGGAATTGGTTACATCCAGGCAAAGATTTAGCCCTTCAAAGTACAGAAGCAGCATGCACAGAGATGTGGTGAATAGGTGAAAGTTCCTTCTCCTGTGTCCTATTCTTGCTGTGACTGCAGGCTCTGGGGACATAGCCTGCACACACTGCATGCTGCCTAGCACTCTCTAGGCATCGAGGAAATCAATTCCAAGCTTTGTTCACAGACATTTTCTGAACCTTTTGTATTTTAACCCTTGTTCCTGCCCTCGGARGCCCTCAGTGGGACCTGGGAGCTGAAAGAGAAACACACCAGGTTGCGGTTGCTTTTAGAGCATTTCGGATACTTGAGAGAAAGGGGTTAATCCGTTCCCGGTTGGGAGCAGTCTGCAGGCAGGGATTTGCAAGGCAGTAGGGGCTGGGCCAGATGTGAGGGCAGTGATTAACTCACCGCCTGGATCACTGAGGAGCTGTGCGTAATTGGCACCTTATYTTAGCAGCTTTTAGGATCCAGTCAATAATTAAGAGTTTAGATTAAATTCACCCTGATTTGAAAGAGAGAAGCTGAGAAAACAGGGGTTGTCTGGGACTACAATGGACYGGGCTTTATCTCTTCTTGAAGGGGAGGGAAGAAAAGCTTTAGGAATCCAGCCATTTCTGTCACAGTTACTCTGATTATGTTAGAGTCAAACAGAAGCTTTTACTACTCAAGAYAGTGTGAATTCTCATAAGGACTTATTTTTAAAAGGAATGATTCATAGATACTTATTTTTATTTAAAGATGAATTGTTTTCTGGGGGATTTAAATCTTTCTTGACAGTGTTTGTAACTTGACAAGCCACAAAGTAGGGCTGTCACATAGCGATTGGAGGATAACACTGAAGAGAAACTGGCTATTCTCATTGGGCTGTCTGGATGGGAAGGAGCTGCAGACAGTGAACAAACAGAGCCACGTGAAACGCTGCTAGAAGCAGCCTCTAGAGGTCACCTCTGTTGCTAGGCAGGATTCACTAACACAAGCAAGGAAAGGAAAATTAACCTCAGAAWATAATTTCAGCTTTAATAATTCAGGCTGGTGCTGACACTTAGGAATGGATTTGATCTTTAGATGCAGATTTTTATAGCAAATGTAACCTTCCCCCTTTATTTTTCTTTCCCATCCCAGTTCACWTTGAGAGGGGAATGAGACCAAGCTMATGAYTGATTTTGTCTGGAGTTGACATCTCTGCTGGTGGCCCCCATCGTGATCCCACCAGTGGAATTAAACCACCTGGAAAGTTTGGGCCAGGAGACCTTCCATGGACAGCTCTCTCGGGGCTAAGCTCTTTTTAATTAACTGGCAGAAACCGTAGGTTGGGAATGATTGCCAGTTCCATTTGAGGGGAGCAATCCCAGCTGCAGGCTGTAATTCATGTTACCTGTACAGTGGAAAAAATCTCCCAGCATTAGCTTTTTTCCCTCTCAGASAAGCTAAAAATATGCTCTTTGAAAACAGAGTGATACTGGTTTGAAATGGGAGAGGGAAGAAGCAGAGATATCTGGGAGCTATGTGGAGGGCACGCTGACACATTTCCAAAGTSTTTTCAGGGACAGCAGTTCACAGGGAGTATTGGGTTCTGAAAATCATTGTCATCTGTCCCACAACTAATTATGTGAGTGGATTAGTCACTGCYGGCTTTGGCAGGGCTTTTCATTTGATTTCCAAAAAGAGGCTGCAATCTTCAGTCCTATCTCACCTGTTTGTGGCACACTGGCCAAGAAAAGGTCCAYGAGGACAACAGAGTACTTGTCTGGGCAAGGGAGAGAAAGAATATGGAATGGTATTTTGTGGGGCAGAAGGAGAGCTCTCTGTTCACATTAGCCTTGGACTGTTTGATTTCGTTTAGTGGAGAGGGAGGTAAGGTGTTTTGTTTTTTTTTACTCTTTTCAGTGAAAGAGTGAAAAACTCCTTAGATCAAGTTAAAATGTGAAAATATGGACTTTCTTGGAAAAAGTGCAAAAACACTTCCAGCTTTTTTGAGTTAGAGGGTCCTGACATGAAACTGAGGTGGCTTGCATTGGGCTAATGAGGTGGATCTTATACTGCCAGTTTAAACGTTCCTGCACCAGCAGGAAAACATGAGGCTGCCAACTTGAGCCAGCTCAAGAGCTGCACCAGGGCCAGCTGAGCCATCTCACCAGCCAGGCAGCCTGGGCAGTGGGGTTTGRTAACCTCCTCAGTTGTGCTGGTGAAAGTCATCTCAACTCAAGGCTCACTATCCAGTGAGAAGCTTGAAGCAACAGCAGCAGCAGCAATATCTGAGGGAGCGGGCTTCGAGTCTGGGAGTGTCTGATCATAAGGCTTAGGAAACCCTGAAGAAGTCTTGCACTCAGATATGAATGTGGTGGCTCTCGTTCACATTTCCAGCAGATGTTTATCCAAATGCCATCAATTGCTGTTTGCAAAAGGATTAAAGGGTGCAGGTGTCACTGAGGTATCTCTCACCTAGATCTGGGTTTAATCATTCCAAGTGTAATTGCAGTTTTTACCTTAAACTGCTCTTGGTTRCCTACTAAATTTTTCATTCTTCCACTTTTCTGAAGAACCTGCAGATCCTCCAAATGCAATGAAAAATACTGTCACATTTAATCAGGGTTGATTTCCTGAAGAAAGCACTGGRAAACAGCATTTAGAGACAAGAGCTGTATTTCCCAACTGTATGCTGGGGTATTTTCTTTCATACTGGGCTCCAACAGGTGTAGAATTGGAAACAASACAGATTGGGAGTAAACAGCATTCAAAAATCATGTTGAGATTTAGCATCCTTTATTTCAGAGAAGGAAGCACAAGGAAGAAAAAACACAAAACGAGGTAAGGAAAGATCACATCAGAGGCTGCTGGGTGAACCACAGTTCTCAGTGGCATCCCAGAAAATAGGRGTTAAAAGGCATGATTTGAAGGAGGGTAATTTTCAGATGTTTATGGGGAAGATAAAATTATGATGGGTGTAAGAAGGAAACACCCCATGGAATTGGCTGTTTGCTGAATCCCACCATCAAGTGACTTCTGATAAATAATATAGGCCAGGGTTATGTGGGGTTTGCATTGCTTCCACATGCACAGAGGAGAGAAAGAATGACCAAGCTGCCTTATGTCTTCAGCAGGTCACAGGAATGTTCTTGTTCTGACAAACCTCACTGCTCCACATTGGTTTTTCACCCCCTCTGGACCTATCAAACTTGCTCTGCCCCAGACTGGAAAGCAGCTGTGCGGGGGACAGGGAGGACTATGGGCATTCCAGGACAAGTACAGGTGTAAGTCACTGTAGGGATGAGGCAGCCAGAATACTGCTTGCAGCGAACTGGAAAAGCAGCTTGATTGAAGGAGCCTTTTAAGACCAGAATTCTGTGGCATTAACACAGGTTGTACAGAAATGCACAACTCTTAAGCCTAGGTTTTGGGGTTTTTTTTGAAGGAGAGGCCCATCAACTGGCTTCAMAACGTGCTCTCTGCTTGCCTTGACTGCCTCTCTCTTCCAGCACCTACCACCCACAGAAAGACCCCTCAACCCTCTCCTGTCCCACAGAGCCCACTTCACCTTACAAGCTGTGAGCTGGGGACTTTCTCTGCATATAGTCCCTGTCTTACTCACCAAGTAGCTCTGTTCCAAAGGCTGGATTCTCTTGGTGAGTCTYCATGGGACTGAGAGGAGCCAGCACTCATGGGGAAGCCCAAGCTGCTTTGGGTCAATGAGATATTCAGTTAGATTCTTCTCTTTAAGATACTTTGCTGCTGTAGCTAAGAGTGGTGGATATGGCAATATTTCACAGGGCTTCCATGGCTTTGTAGCCAGGAGAGACAAGGGGCTGTAGCAAAAGCAGTTGCTGTGCACATATGAGGCAGTATTTGCTATTCTAAACCAAGAAAGACATTTTAGTCTGGTTTTCTAAGGAAACAAAGCTTATGCTCTCACGCTGCTTTTCCATCTGTTTCCCCTTTGATTGTTCCWCAGCAAATCTGGAGCCCACTGTTCATTGTCAGCCAAATTTGACCATAGAACAATGTGCACTTCCCTCTGCGGAGAGATGTGGGGGTTGATGCAGGAGAAGGCAGGGATAACCCAGCTCTTTAATGGGGAAAGACCAGAGCCAACTCAACTGGAGTGCCGGCTTGGCCTGTCAGCCCACGCTTGGCTCTGGGTCCAGCACAGCTTGTGCCCAACCACAGAGGCTGCGTAAGATCTCGGCTATCTCGGCCAGTAACTGTGCCTGGTGGGGAGAGTTTCCTCCCTAACCATTCTGCTAATCAGAGTTTCCTCCCTAACCAATCTGCAAGATGACATCTGATAAACSTGGACTCTCTAAGAAAATATCTCATAGCYATTTTGAGTGATTCAAAGTATCCTGATAGGAGATGAYATATTATTAAACTCCTAATTTTCTCAGGAATTTGTATTTTGARCTGACAATATTTTGAGGAAACCCTTTGAKKGATGGCTTTTTGCAGAGCAATCACAACTGTTACTGTAAACACATGCCCCTATTAGTCCCTCTGTCTGMCCTGGCACCATCAGATAAGCAGGCTTAGCCTTCACATGTCCGTAGGGATTACTTTATATCTGTCCATAGCGGTGACTGGGATAAAGTGATCTTTTCTGCAAATACAGTTCAGCCTTTAGGAAGTTACTGCTTACTCATGTGTTAACCTCAGCTCTGAGCATATGACCAAAGACAGGCAGACTGCAGGCTYCTCCATAAATAAAAACAAGCCTGCAGCTACGGCTGCCTGTGCCTCTGCTGCAGGTAAATATTTGTCCAGGGAAGCTTGGTGAGGGCAGCTTGCATTTGAATGGCTGATCACAAATCCCCACAGGAGACTGCAATAAAAATGATTTGGTGGCATCAGGTGCCACAAGGTATTAAGACTCCCAGGGAAAAGAAAAATAGTYCAGTTCATTATCTCAGTGACAGGTTGTTGACACAGAAAAGTAGTATTTGATACCTGAGATTCAGATAACAAAGAGTCAGAAGCCAGCTCAGGAGATCACCAGTGTCTACCTCCTAGGCTACGGCAGGAGCAAGTACTTCAGGATCATCCTAAGCATGTTTTAAATATCTCAAGTGACAAAGATTCCACAGTCTTCCTAGTCAAACACAAAATTTGTGATGGATTTTCTTTCTAATGGGCATTCCATTCTTATTCTCTGAGCTGCATCCTCCCTGAAGTATATTCCTCTTCTGACTGATTACAACTGTCCAAGTTTTCAGGAGCTGCTTTCCTATATCCCAKTGACTTTCCTAAGTTGTAAATCTGACAGCATGAATAATTTTGAATATCTTGCTTTCCCAATACATTCAGGATGGGGATCACTCCTGATTCCAGCTTTTTACAGGTTTCTGACATGCTAATAAAAGCTACGGAGTAGAGGGKTTACAGTGCAGGACAGTTAGAGAGAACTGCACTTCCAGAATCCTCGCAACACCCCTGGAGTTTTGTGTAGCCACTGCAGGTTGACTGATCTACTCTTCATCCCTACATGTCTCTGTTCCTTTGTATTCCTATATGTGATGATGAAAACCAGTGCAGAGGGTGTGCAGAGCCCCAGCTGGGGTAGAAACCTCAGAGCCCATTGAAGAGGCCACTCAACAGAACAGTCTTTGGGGCATGTTCAACAGAGAGTGGGGGCCACTTGGGTGAGACACTGCAAAAGCAGAGAGGGCAGAGAGCAGAGGAGGGGAAAAGGGGTCACCACACCACCCCAGCACCATCCCCTGCCACTGTTTTGCCAGACTCCTCTGTCAGCAGCACCAACCCCAAATTTCTTACCTTTGCTCCTTAAAGGCCTCTTTTTATGCAGTTCAAGTGTCTCCATTTAGCAAAGCGCAACACTCTCATTGATAAGGCTTTTTTTTTTCCCACACTGCACCATGCACCATGACATTAACTTCAAGGTCATCCCATAAATTCCTTCCTAAAATGATTTGTCACAAGCGCTGTGGAAAAGGCAGTGAGAATGAGACTGATGGTATGCATTAAATACAGTGTCAAGCATGGATCTCTGCTCTGACCCTCGACTTTGAGCGTGGCTGACCTGTGACGAGCATCTCTGTTGTGTTATATCTCACATTGGGCTGGGTTGCTGGMACAAGGGGCACCTTTCTCTTTTATCTTTGTACAGTGGGCATCCCAGTACAGAACTGGAGCCCTGAGCTGAGACACATAAGCAAGTTACAGCAAAATGGAGAATGAGTATCAGTCCTTTTAATGWCAGAACAGTCTCAAAGCTTTGTTAATACAATTTCAGTATTATTCTTTATGAAACAATCCTGTTTAACCAAGATGACCAGACTTTTCCCCTCTCTAATTTTAATGTGGTTTTATAAAATTGATACATTTGGCATGTCATCTGGAAACATTAACCAGGGAGGTTAAGAGGTGAGGCTCTTGGGTTTAAAGCATCCATTTAGATAGATAGATAGATAAATGAATTGACTAAGTGCTACCCCATTTGTCATAGGGCCATTACACCTGATTTTTTTTTTCTGGGCTAGTTATAAGCTATTAGTTAATGGGGTAGAATTAGATTTTTACAGAACTCTGTGCAGATAATTTTCTTGGAAAACATTTTGAAGAGCCTGCCTGTCCAGAATATGAGAGGTGATGTTCCACTACTGTCTGATGGATTGGTCCTCAACCAGCAGGACTGCAGCTGCAAGTGGTAGCCTGTGGCTCCTCCATTAGAGTTTCTGCACTAGCACAGGAGAGCTGTAATAAAGAGAAATGACATCTTAATGTGGAAGTAAGTTCAAAGCCRTCAGCATCATGGGGCATTAAGGAAATTTAACATTTGATCTAGAGCAAGGCTACTCGGCCTGGGGAGCCTCAGGTCCAAAATCATCACATCTTAAAATTCTGTGTGCAGACTGTTAAACTTGGGCTCATCTGTTCTCATGAGATTAATCCAAATAAAGAATAATACCAAGGTAACTTCTTCACAACGTGATCCCAGAGCAATGGAGAGTCATCTCAAACAATATAAATACTGGGTAATGTAAAACCTGGCTGGCTAAAACAGAGTCTATTAAATATAACAAAAGTTCTCCTGCATCAGTGGGGGTAGAAGTAGGGGCAGATTTGCCATTTTCCCWGTATTTTCCATTAATATTTTCCTCTGAAAAACTCCCTGCCTTTCCCATATCCTAACGTCTCAGTCAGGCTGAGGAAGGTACAGAGGGAAAGCTCTGGGACATTCCAGGTTTATGAAGTATTTAATCTCCAGGACACCCTTATCTGAAGTTGGTTGAGACACTTAATACAGAAATAGGTCCCATCCTAACAGAGAGCAAAGGGAACAGAGGATATTTTCTAGTGGATCATTGACAGGATTCCACAAAATCACCACCAAGGCATCACAGACAAGCTTTTTGTTTTAGCCCTAGCAGTGAGGCTGAAGGATGCATAAAATACAGATGGGCTCTGCATAAGGTGGGGGGCAATTCCCTACACATTCAGCAGGGCTTATTTGYCCCAAAAGGAGGTTTATAAGAGGGTGGTGTTATTCCTTCAGCACATATCTCCTTTGATGCTCCCTTTTTTTATCAAGCAACAGTTATCTTCTCTTTCCGCAGCATATCTTTGACCTTACATATATTCATTCCCAAACTCTTCATATCTTTCTGTTTTGCTCTTTACTCCTCCCTTGTTATATTTTCCTTAGCAAACAGAGTCTCATGATGCTCTCTGTGGCTGGGAGAAACTCCCTCAGCACAACCCCAGATCTCACTTGCTGTTCTATGTTAAAATCCTCCTCAGGAAGCCCAAATGCCAGAACAAAAGCTGGCAGAGTGTAGGCTGACTGCTGCTCTCATGTTCACTTTTAGCCCTCAGCCATGCTGTGCTCASGTTTTTTTCTCTACTTTGAAAACTGTTTGGGAGAATCTTGGACATTTTGCTCTAGGTCTGTGTCTCAGGCAGCTGAGAGGATTGGGTGCTCTGATTGGTACCCCTGTGTTTTATTAACAAAATGGTAAAATTGTGAATAGCGAGCTGCTTTAGGAGCACAGTTTGACAGGTTCAGTCATGCAGAACTGAAAGCAGACTTGTAGTTGAGGTCCAAAATAGCTCGTGAATGCCCCACCAGGGAGGCTGGGATGACAGGCACCCAGCTTCCTAGCASGTGCTCATTTCTTTCACGTGGAGCTACTGTTGGAGGCCAGGGCCTCTTTATTGGAACATGATGTGACTGCATCACTTCTGTTACAGTACAAAGAACAGAGTCATCCCAGTGACACTGAGAATGGGCCTTTCAGTGAGGTGAATAAATAACAGACTCTCTCACTGAAAACCTGTAATGGTGTCAGTACAAATCAGGGGATAACAAGAAAGAGGTGCTCCCAGCTACCCTGGCAGATGTATTCTCTCTCTCTAGATTTTGTCTCAGAAAGCCCCCACCACTTTTTTGGGGGCTCCTGCAAAATGCAAGTGTTTAGTTTTGAAACTGATGCTCATCAACTCATGGAAATATTGGCTGAAAGTCCCCTCTGCAGGTCTTCTAGTGCARATGTCTTCCCTAAAGTCCAACCTGGCTCTCCCAAACAGCAAACCTKGGATATTACCTCTTGTATTGTTCACTGCTCCTGAAGAGTACTTGCTGTTAGTATCCCTCTGCTGGGTGGTTGTGGCCCCCTCCAGCTCACCTCTCAGACACCTCTCCCCAGCCTAAGCAAGCTCAGCTCCTTCCAGCTCTCTGAGGGGGTGCATCCTGCAGCCCCCTGAACACACGGCAGCCCCTCTGGGCCATGCCAGTTTCCCCACATCCCCTTGAMCTGGGAAGGGAAACCAAGGCTGGACACAACCCAAGTACAGCCTCCCCACCACCAGGTAGTCTGGAATAAGTATCTTCTGCCAGAGCTGGCTGTCCTCCTCCCCAGGAACACAGGCTTTCTGAGAGAGGAGTTGGTGTCAAAGGCACGCATGGGTTCTTTCTACCCATGAAGTTGTTCAGTTGCTTTTTGAACCTCTGAAAAGGTTTGAAGCTAAAATCTCCTCCATCAAGGAGTTTTAGGGATTTYTTGCATAGTGTGTGAAGGACCACTTTCTCCTGCTTGTGGAGAGCTTGCTAATTGCTAGTTTCTTGTTCTCATACCAGGAAGCACARTGAACCATTTATCATCCCCCTGCCCTTCCTGGTTTTATAGATCTCCATAGAATTGATAACAGAAGGCAAAAATACATGAGGAAGACAAATGCTAAGTTCTGCTTTTCTCTCCCTTYATTTGCTGAAACATGTGACTCTTCACACTTCATTTGAGCATCACCTTTGGAGATTGTCTCCCATTGTTTCCTTCTTCTTTGTTATTATTACACTCCACCAGTAAACAGCAACTAGGAGTTGAGGCCATAAACAACTCTTTTCCTGCTCATTTACCTGTGTTGTTCTGGCAATTGCTTAATGGTAAACATATGACTTACTGACACAGTTTAGACCACAATGTTAACAAGTTTAATTCCTTGCCTTTGAAGGACATGCTAATACAATTTTCCTCTGCATTCCTCCAGGCCATAGAGTCAAGAACAGCCACAGGCAGAGGTGTTCTCAAGGCCCCCAGTTGCATTATCATCTGAATTTCATTAGGATTCTGAATAGTGCCGCTGATTAAGTTGACTGGGAAAGAAAAGCAACTTAATCTGTTAAAGAGCTGCAAAAAAAAGCTGTAATTCCTTCTGAAAGATTGTTTTAGCTTCTTGCTCTGCTAATCTGGTGCTTGTGTTTATGAGGACAGTCAGTAATGCATCCTCAAGCAACAATTTTAATATCTGAACATATGCTGCTGACATGATTTGCAGGCAGTTTGACATTCAGCAAAGAACAAGGCCTGAAGGGAAGGAGATAGCCTACGGGCTGGGGCCAACCAGCTGAACCCTACAGAAACTAAMCCCAGTCTCCTGGAGAGGGTTGCTAGAGCAGGGGGGTCAGGCAGGGACTGAGGGAGGGGTACACTTCTAAGCCGCTCCTCTGAATCTGACACAGGCAAGAAACCTCCAAGTCCTTAAAAGGTTCTGTTCATCCAAGGCTTGCTGGAAAATAAGATGGCCATCTCCATGTAGTGGGAAACTGATGTGGAGTGTATCTGGTGATGTCCTGCTAATACCAAAATAAGGGGCTCCCACTCTTCAGTATGTAGACTCAGTTATCCTGAGTCTATCACCAAGGRAGGACAGTGTGTGTTCTGTGAGCGGGAGATGATGTTGTAGGAGGAACAAACAACATCTGTATGGGAACAGGAATTATCAGGAGGGCTGACATTAACCCTTGCCAGGGACTTTCCTCGTGCTTATAACCCATCCAAAGCAAACTGAGCTGCTTATTCTGGGGCCATGAGGTTAAAGGTGGTCTCTGTTTAACACACAGGTGTGCTGACAGAGTGGTAGTCTGGACTATGAGGTTTTCTGTGCTGCAGTGACACTCCATATAAAGTCCCTAGGGCTGCATGCAGAGGTGGACGCGACCCTGCAACAGGAAAGAGGCTGAAGGAGACACAAGGTAGCAGCCAGARTCCTTGATGCGATCCTTGAACTGACTGAATGCCAGTTGCTTGGCCTACGGTTTAGAAAGCCGAGTTTCTTGAACAATAGATAGTAATTCTTAAAGGGAGCTGGATCTTGGTTTTTCCTTCAAAATGCCTCGGTGGTGTTGCTTCTAAAATTATTGAATGGCRCCACCTTGTGGGTGCTCGGAGGAGAGGAGACTTTTCCATCTTTATTCCATGTGCGGACCCTGCAGGGGTATATTTGAATAGCGAGGCATGCAAAGGGTGATTCATTCTCACCGCTGCTTCTCGAAGACCGGGCACTCATCAAGAAGTGCTTTTCTGCTTGTTTGCTCCCAGATGACAGAAACAGATTTTAGTGCTTAGCGGGTGATTGTCAGACCTTAACTGATTTTACCTTTGCTAGAGGTCGTATTGGAAAACTGTAAACAGATAAAATAATTGAYACTTTCCACTTAYAGAGAAAGTGAAGAGGAAAAACACTGAAATACACATTAAAGATCATCTGCCCAGGATGCTACTTCTTACCTTTTTCCAAGRTGTGAAATCCATGTGTCAGCTGGTCCATGCATCATGCAATTCCCTAAACTCCTGAAAGTAAGGTGTAGTGGGAGAATTTACCATCAGTACTCTTGAGTTTGCCTTTAGGGATTACCCTGGCAATGACAGACAGCACATGTCCTAAACTGCAGCTTCTGGGAAGCATCAGACACGTTTGTGAATAGAACAGCCTGTGTACAACGACTCCAAGACTTCCCATAAAGTACTGGCTATATGTTGTATATTTTATATAGCATTAGGATTCATGTTATCATGGGTGTGCAGGAACCCAGGATGCTAAGCAGCAGCTATGGGACAGTGAGAATGTGCRTGTATGGAGTACCAGGTTTTTTGGTCAAGTGGGATTATCATGTATAAATCCAAGAATCCCCATGAAATCTAGACAAGATTTTGCAGAGTGAATAGGATGATGTTGGATATAAAAATTGGATATATTGTAGCCTAGACTACATCAAGAAAATGGAACAGATCTTAAGCAGAATATAGATAGGTGAGCAGACACATCCACTTCTATTGTCCATGGGGAGAAACTCCATAAAAACATAAAAAAATACAAGTGGTTAAACTGCCAATTAAATTTTTCAAGCTTGCTTCTCAACTTCAGTTTCAGTTTTGGAAAGAGCATTTTTCCTTYTACAGTGTTGCTYCCCAGCCATGTGCCCACCCAGTTTTTTCTAGGCAAAGTAATAAGGGCTGGATGCAAGGTTGTGCCAGAGATGTGCTGAGACACCACRGRCCGAACAACATGGTCAAAGCAATGTGGTCCACAAAGTGAGGAGAGTGCCAAGAAAAGGGATGAGGAAAGCCTGCCAGGGGATTAGAGAGGTTTCTGAGAGCAGGCATTAGGATAGGAGTGGGAAGGCACCAGGCCAGTCAAAGCAAGGCTCTGCAAGGGGCAGTTTGCTGTGTACTCCCAACAATCCGAGGCATCCGCCAGGATAACCCCGTCTTAGGTGTTGCATGAGCACAGAGTGAACGACAGTCCTGTCCCCAAGCACAGATAGCCTGACAACAGCCCGAGGTGTGCTGAGAGAAATGCGTGTGCTGTGAGAGCAGGTGGGTGATGTGAGAGGCAGCAGTGCCGCTGGCACAGCAGCAGCCAGCACTCTGTGGGTGCTTTTTCCAGCCATGACAGTGAAACAGTTTAAAGCAGCGGAGAGTTTAAAGCTGGGAGAGTAAAATGAACCAGTCTTAGAGACGGTGTTGGGATTTCCTCTTCACTGCCTTGAACATGCCTGTGTAGGAGAAAAGATGAAGATGCTTACYTGGAAATTCAGAAAACTGGTGACAGCAGTGACCTCTGGGATAAATCAGAGACTGCYATCAATATCCAGTTGTTGAAGAATGGTAAGAAGGAAGGGAATTTACAGGCTGATGAGATCAGCTGCGAATGTTTGCAAAAGGGATTAAAGGAAGTGAGAGAGCCCCTCTAGTGGGAGAATCCAAGAAAGGCAATCTCAGCCATTAGCTGRGAAAAATAATCCTAATCCATGGTCGCAAATGCAAATCAAGTTTGTCCCAAAATACATGGTATTTTTTATTTGTAATTTCTATTATGTAAGGCAAAACCCCCTCAAAACTGAAGAAAACATCCAACAGTTTCTACTCAGCAGATTACAGGAAAAGCTTTTTCTGACTTTACATCTGGTGAAGGAGCCAAGCCTGAGAATGTGAGCAGAACACCCCTGTGATGCACACAAATTTTAAATCATGTAGATTTATTATTTACGGTAGCATATTTCATAGTCTTTTAGCTTGGAYTCCAGAACTCCTTGTTCATTCACAAGGTTCTAGGAAAGGTCACAGAGACACTAAAATGCTCAAATTAAATATTATTCCCACCTCTTGTGTGAATCTGAGGTAGAAAGAAAGACTTGCAGTATGTAAAAAAAAAAAAAAAACAATAGGAAGGGAAAAACACTGTTTGCCTCTACTATTGGGGGAAATTGCTAACTCTGTGTCCACCTCAGTTTCCAGTTTGTAATGTAGGATGAAGAGTACTTCTTCACTCCTATAAAAAGCCACAAGTCAAAAATCATGAAAGCTCTGAAATGCTAGCATACTCAGGAGAGGGAACTAGCCCAGTGTCTGGGCCTGATGTATAATGGCAGCAAGTTTTTACAGCTTGCAGATTGTTTTAGCTGAATCTGAGCTGCCAAACAGGACAGCAGACCAGCAGGGCTGTGCTGGGAGAGGACAGCTCCAGCTGCAGAGCTGGCTCACTTATGACAGCCACCTTCTGCTCCAGGAGCTGTGGCTGTCAGGAGGACAATGCCACTGCCTGATGAAGAGGATGAGGACAAGGCAGATAACATCCATTAGACACCTGTAGTAGTTTAACACTTGGATTTTATCGTGCAGCAACACATTCAATATTTCCAYTTATTTATGTAGTATTTTAGGGCTGTATTTGACAGGCTTTAATGTAAACATGGTATTGCTGGCACACCAACAGCTTTTTTTTTTGGCATTGCTTTTACAGAGTCTTTACACAGAAWGAGTTGATGTGTGACTCATGTAAATTCAGATTTTTTTTTTTTTTTACTTTGAGCAGATGTGGCCCCTCAGTGTGAGCCCAAGAACAGTTGGGGTGTTGCTGGGATTTATTTACAAACCTCCAAGACAGCAGTTTCAAATCTGGGTTAAAGTTGGATGCCTGTTTCCATGACAGATGGTCTCATTTTGAGGAGTGAGTCTTGACAACTGGGGCTGGCTGGGAGAGCAAATTTCTGTTTCATAAAGATTATTCTATTTTCAGGGTATTTTCAGATCCCAGATCAAGATTTAAATCTCCAAATTCAAATATAATTTAGGGATGAACAACATTTCATCTTGTCAGCATCAAGGCTCCTGCTGATCCCTAGCTGCTGCCAGTGTTTATCTGGGCTGTTGGAAAAACTGGAGTCCTGGCTCTGTTGTCACCTGCCTGACAGAGCTGTGGGGTGTCAGGAGCAAAGGCTGGCTGGGAGGAACACTTCTCAGGGGATTGTGTGCTTCCCAAGTGCTCTGGTGTTCAGAGAACAAGCCTGAACCTGTGGACTGTCCCTATGACTTGGCATRGCAGGATTGTGGTAGGGGGTCCCAGGGCTCCCCAGCAGCCCTGGAGGTAAAAGGACCAGAGAGAGGTTGTCATAGAAACCTTGATTGTTCTTTAGCCCTGACAGAATCAGATCTCATCAGGGATTTTTCTGRAGCAACTCAGAGGAGAAGCATTTCCATTAAAATGTTCTAGTCCTTCCACTGAAGACTCCAGTTGCATTGAACAAGCAGTGCCTGCTGCTGATCCAGCCTTCCGGAGAGGAGGTGTGGGCACATCACAGTACCACCCTCCCCTCCTGAAGCAACAGCTCTGACGTGGGGGCAGAGTCCCCACTCTTGTCACACAGAGTAGCTGCTGAAGCATGTGAAATCACATGAGGTGTCTCACATTGGTACTAAGGAGCTCCAGCTAATTTTCCTTGGCCTCCATCTACTTTTGTGGAAGGTAAGGAGCTTCACTAGCTCTTTCCAGCAGCTCTGTGCAGGTGTCTTGTGTCCTTGTTTCAAATGGCACAAGATGTTACATTTCAGGGCAGYGGCCCCCTGTGAATTGTCTGTCATTGTCAACATCACTGCCAGGCAAAGCAAAAAGAGGGCATCTCCTGKATCTGGTGAATTTCACCATGATCCTTGTCAGGGAAAGCTGCGTCCCTCCAGTCTAACTCCTGGACCCGAGAGCCTGGATTTTTTTCACTGACCACGGCTTGGTGCAGAAAGGCAAAGCCTGAGAACACAACGAAGAGGGGAGAAGCCACGCTCAGTGTGCTACACACAAGACAACTGTGGCATGTGCTGCTGAGCAGAGAGGAGCCTGCAGTCCCAGAACATGGATATAGGCCATGGCCCTTCATTAGCCTGCATTTTTATTGGAGTGGCACCCAGAGGAATTTTGCTGCCAGTGGTGTAACTCTTCTTCAAATTATCCCATATGCCATTAAGAAGAGGGCCAGACTGACTTTTTTGTTTGATTTCAGTAACCTTGCTGGTGGCATCTTGAAGGRGTGTTTGTAAAGATAGTCTGGCATGTCACCCAGAAAGCTGCCTGTAAACATGAGTTAATGCAGACTTCATGTTATGGAGGGAAAGAGCTTCTACTTCTTGGGTTTTCACCTAAAAAAAACCAAAACAAATAAAACAAAAGCTAAACCAATCCAAAAGAAAACCACCATTCAACTGACATGTATATCAGAAATTTAAGCCATACTTCTAAATYTCAATGATCTGAAAGTTTAGCTGATTTCTGTCTTTCACTTTCATTTGTAGTAAAAGTTCATTCCTCATCACCACTTATCAACTTTATCAAAAGGGGACAGTTTTGCTCATGATGGGCAGAAGACTCTTTTTAAACAAAACATAGGAGTCATTAACTTAAATCCTGCATTATGCTGAGGCAGTCCAACATCCTTTGATGAATATTTCATTCTCTTTAATTAGTCATAAATTGAATAGAATTTATTTTTCTGTACTGAACCAACCAACTATATGAGCCAGAGGCTCCAGCCAGCAAAAGGGTGACTTTGTGAAGATCTTTAAATTCTCCTTTGGTGTYCAATTCAGCGTCTGTTGCCTGGGATGTCATTAAGGGCTGTTTGGCCCTWGCAGCTGTTTCAGGGTTTCTGGTATTGATAGTATTTGTATGGTCACACAGCTCAGGAGTGTCCAGGATGGTATTTCCCTGGGTGATGATGAAGGAGCAGTGAGGCAGCTCTACCACAGGAAGCTCACACTCCAAACAAACACTGTACCTCAATSGTCTTAATGGGAATCTAAAAGTGCACAAAGCATTTGTAAGGCTTCAAAATGCTCCTCCTTTAAGCAGCCTTATGGAATTACTTGCTTTCATTTTGCCAGTAATCCCTGTGCTCTTGAGTGAATTCTTAGTGGCCGACTTCACATATATATTAAACCATAAAGATGGAAGAAAATGGTGACCTGCTGCAGGCTAGCAAGGATCTGAAATCATTATATATGATAGTAGAAGGAATTTGTCACTGTCTGAGTCGTCACAAGTGGCCTGTTCAGGGAATCCACTCTTCCAACACAATTCTTTGAACAAAGCATTAACGATAATAAACTCCAGAGGAAGCTTTCTTGGACAAATACAATTTTCACGTTGTTCTGAGAAGCTTACTGTTGATCAGACTATGCACTTCTCCCAGATCAAAAATCCTGTGGAGATAAAACCACTGGAAAGTGTGGAGAACAGTGGTGAGTGGTTATCTTTGGCTCTGGATGAAGTATTTGGTCTGTGAGACAATAAAATGAAGGGCATAGGAATTGGTGCTCTTGATGAGTGAATTAACTTTGAAATCTCTCTCAGTCTCTGAGATCTCAGAAAATACTGCAAAGACTTTCCTGACAAATAATTTTGTAATTATGCTGGGGCTGAAGATTGTTTTCAGTGACCTCCAGCAGTTAATTATGGGCTCATAAGTTGCAGACTGTGGGGTTTTACAGAGCTRTGCACAGCCTGGATTTTTCTTTTGTAGTGGATTCAGTGAAAATAATTTAAAAAATATGTTCATGCCTTTTTGGACCATGAGTTCTGCTGACAGATGCAATGAAACTGATACATCCTGCAAAGCAGCTCAGTCTTGTGGCACATTTCCCCCATAAAAATACCCAGAAGTTAACTTTCTGAGAAGCTCTTCTTTGTAATAGAAATACAGCACAAAAGCAACTATGAAGGCTCAGACAAATTTGCCATAATTTTGTTAGGGATGGCACAGCTGTAGTTTTTTTTATTTATTTGCCCATCTACATGGTGGTAGGACCTTGGATTTGCTGTTTTGCTGTAGTGTCAGCTCCTGCATATGCACAGAACGAAGACATTACTTTACAGAAAAAAAAAAACAACCTAACTTTGGAGACTGTCAAACATTGAGCCTCACTGATATCATGTACCACTGACTTCCACAGGTTAGTTTGGCTGGTGTAAAAAAGCATTGCTTTTTTGCCAGTATTGGAAACTAAATGTATTCGTGCCTTCCTGAATGCTTCYTCAGCAGTTGACAGCCTTGACATTTACACAGGGGTGTGGTGAAACAGGGCACCGACACCCGTAATCATCACGAGGAGGGAAAGCATCCAATGATAGAAAACTGTTTCACAGTCTCTGCCTTTCCCTGGAAAAACAGCATCTGGCTCAATGTATCTGCAGGCACAGACTGTCTGCAAGGGCTTTTTTTTTTCTTTAAACAGAACTCAGCTGACAGGTTACTTTCTGGAAGAGGCATGGTAATCTCTCTATTTATGTACTGCCTTYGAGAGATGCAGCCTCAATTTAGGATAGGAATTAGGAACTGAAACAAATGGGTTGACAGAAATGGGAGACACTAGGATTCTTGGTATGCAGGCTCTATGCAGTCAGGTCTCAAAAGCATTTTCAAAGAATGGAATAAAAGAGCCTTTTTGTTTTTATAGCTGATTAAACTGAGCTGACATCTCATCCTCCAGACATGAACATACTGTTTGATCTAACCCATATTTGAAGATGTGTATGGCGTTCAGTGAGAGTTGGAAACATCACTATCCTTCCTTTGGAGTTAGCCCAGAGTTTACTGAGTGCCTGTCTGTGGAAATGGGCAATCCCTCCCAGAAGATGACAGAGAAAAAGCATTTGATTCATGGTGGTCAGGATTCTGCCCTGACCAGCCTGCAGCACTAGACAGTCTTCAGGCTCTGGCAATCCCACTGGCTCTCACATGAGCTTCCCTGAAAACGGAGAGCTCAATAAGCCAAACAGTTTATTTGGGCACTGGATCTCATATCCATGAGAGCCCTGTTTAGAACACAGACGGCACTGGTTGCACCTCATTGCTCCRTGTTTTCTCCAGTACTCTGATGAAGTTCACTCCTCAATTCTGCCACCTCCTCTGGGTCTTGCTCCCGACCTATATCCTGGCCCAGCCCACTCTTTTTCCTAAGCCCAGTAGAACTTGGGGCCTCAGCACCCATCCATCTGTCTTGTTCAGACCCCATACTGAGGGGTGGCTGAGGCTGAGAAGGAAGATGGCTTTTGGAAAGACTAAATATCCCCGCATACCTCATCTGAAGGTAAGGGAGCTTGTACCTCAGAGTCAGGGGCCACAGCTGGTACTGTGCCACAGGTCTTTGCCACTCAGGTCACATAGTGACAACCAGACAGCTGTGGCATGCCTTTGCAGCTGGCCAGTGCCATGCAGTGGCAGGCACTGGGGTTTCATGTGCTCAGAGAGATGAGAGTGGCTCCAACAAAAAGCAATCATCTTTCACCTGGGGTAGAGATAGGTGTTCAGGCATTCTATAAATTAAGTTGTCTCTACAAATTATCCTGTGACACTGGAGATACACAAGATTGTTTGAAGATCCATCCTCAGTCTTACACTTCCCTGCTTTCACAGCTGTRGGGATGCTCTCACATTTGCAGCAGGCTCTGCTTTGCTCAGCTCATTGTCTGGCATTGCTGTCACCATACTCCTGCTGCACTGACTGCTCTAGGTGGCCAACACACCTTCAGGTTACTTCTAAAAGGCCTGCTCCCTGTCAGCACCCAGATGTGCTGGACTTTCCTATATCAAGGGCTCTGTCCTGAGTTTAAAAGTGGACAGAGGAAGAGGAGGAGGCACACTCAGATGTGTGCAGGCTGTTTGGAGCTTGTTGCCAAAGAGCTCCAGACTAACAGCACTTAGGAAGTGAGGCTCTGGGGGGAACTGGGACACAACAGGCCAAGCCCTGCACMGGTAGGATAAGTAACAACCTGCAGGAAAACACTGTATTGCCTTGGCTTCCCCAATGTTTGTAAGTGCTCCAGGTCTTGGTACAATGTCCAGCTGAACATCTTGGTGCAGCAGTATAAGCAGGAYACATGTCTGGGTTACAGCAGTGGTCAACCAGCAGCATGGACATCACTTGAAAATCCTCCATTTGTCTCCAGATGAGTCCCTCTTACATTTATCACATGTGTCTGTTGTGTGTGAGGTAGTCATTTTTACTTCCAAAGTTCTGCAGGTAAATAACCATTTGGTGTTTGAATTGTTCTGCATACAAGTAATTCAAAGTCTTTCCAAAGTGGTAAATCTCTGCTTATTTTAATTTCCTGCCTCTAGCAATGTAGTAAAAGATTGTCTCATTCACTGTGTGAATCTTGCAAGCAGAAGTTTAATATTCTGCGATGCAGGAGAGGTCAGACTTTGCCACCATCCCAAAGCCTAGTTTAGTCAGCTGGATGAATTGGAGCTGGTAAGCATAAAAGAAACCCTTCATGCTCTGTAAAAGCAGCCTTGAGTTGCAGTAAGGCTCTGCACAAGGACATTAATTCGTCACACAGTGTGTCCCCAAGCTGCACTGCACAGCTGGAGGTGGAAAGGAGAAAGACCAGCAGACATAATCCTGAAAAACAGTGTGCCTCTGAAGAAAGACATCCTCTTGCTTTGTGCTCAGGCATCTGGTATCTGGCAATTGATTTGCTTCTTTGTATGACCTGGCTGGATCATCCTGTGCCCCTCCTGTACAAAAGGTGCAGAAGAATTGAAACCARTTTTGCCTGGAAACAGATGCCAATTAACATCACTGGACAAGGGCAGAAAAGGAACAAGAAACATCTCATTGGAGTTGTTGACACAGATAGAATGCTGGAGATGGTCCCAATCTTTCCCAAAGCCTTTTGTTCTTCTGTTTCCCAAGCAGCTTCTTCCTTGAAGTTTTCCTCTGTGTGTGCAGGCARAAATATGGTGGAAAGAGCTGAGCTGAGTTCACATGGATCCCATAYCCACTGGAGTTTGTGGTGAGGCTGCTCTTCCCTTAAAGGAGAGAAATGTCTTGCTCCCACCAGGCAGTGAAATGACAAATGTGAAAGCTTCACTTCTGATTTATTCCCAGTCCCAGTGACCAAAAGTTGCTGTTGATTTTGTAATTTTCCAGAAGGAGTCTTCACTCTTGTCCTCACAGTTCTTCTTATTGCTCCCTGTAACTTTGTACAGAGGGGCAGGAGGAAAGACAGGGAAAGGTTGCCAAGCCTAAGCCCCACTCTCAGCATGCAGTACACAAAACCTTTCTGCTTTGGCTTATTCCAGAAACAAGATCTAGTGGAACACTCTATCCCTGCAGCACAGTTTTGCCATTGCTGATGACAAGGCTGCAGGTCCTGTACTGAGTTTTCGAAGGCTCAGGACCTTGCTTTGCCTGGACTACTGTAGAGCACCTGCTGCTTTGTTTCAGTTTGGTTTGGCTGCAGTAACACTTTCTTCCTTCTAGCCAGAAGCCTTTGGCTGACTGGGTTTACTTTCACTAGCACTGCAAGGTAGAACCATAATTTTATACCAGCTCTTGTGTTTACTTTGAGGTGTTCACAACTCCARTTTCCTATGCTGGAGCTGGCAGAGGTCATCATGGGCTTGGTGTGASAGCAGAGGTGCTGGAAAGCACAGGGTGCAGTGTGGGGAGCTGCAGGCCCAGTGGGATGGTGAGAGATGAGACACAGGCCTGACTCTGGAGCACTCACAGCTACAAACCACTCACCTACAGACAGCTAAAGAAATGCAGATACAGAGCTGGATGAGAATGGTTTCAGGGGTGGAAAAGAGGGCAAATAAATTATATCTTACATTATATATATGTTTATATATGTATTGTGAATGTGGATATGAAATGGAGTTGCAATCCAGTGAAGAAAAAAACAGGTGTAAAAGTATATAAMAAATCATAAAACTGACCTCCAGGAGAATGTGGAGTGAGGAAGAAGAAACCATCACCATCAACCTCACATTCCTTCCACAGAACAACTCCAGATGCTGATGATTTCCTATAACATGACCATCAGAATGAAACCACCACCCTCAGGGTTTAGATGAGCATGGGCAGGGGGAACAYAACACCAGAAATAGGGATGGAAGATAAGAAATGTGCAGAAGGCTTCAAATTAATGTTTATAATTTGCCCTGGCTTCCCCAAATTAATTATTATAATTGCCATTGTCTTTTTTTTTCCTGATAGGAGTATTATTTATTTTTCTGTAATAATTTGATCCAGAATGATAATGATTTTTTATTAGCATGCTAAGATTTCAGTTCTACTAACATTAAATTCTTGTCTTTGTATGTTAGGTACGTTTTCCTTTTGCCCAGAAACACTATTTTGAGCATAACACTGTAAGAAGGTTTCTGAATCAGAAACATTCTGTATTTCTCAAAGGTCAAAATAACCAAGTACTCTATAAGCTGAAATCACCACCAAATGTGAAAAATGCATCTGCCCAGGAGAGATCTAAAGAGCTTCTCACCCTCAGATGAAAAGGTAAATGGTGTTTTGAGTTTTTAGTTTTTCCCTTCAAGCCAGTTCCTGCTCTCTTGGATGTTCTGTCTATGAGTCAAAACTAATTCTGTTCCTCTTCCAAACTGCACTGTGTCAAAGAAGAAAGCCACAACAAACACTTTATGAATTAGGAGACATTATTTTTAGCCACAGATCAAAATTCAAAAAATAAATAGAAACTTCCAAACTCCTAGTCTTCTTCTAGTTCCTCAGTGAAGCTTTCCACATCAATGTCTTCCATTTCTAATGGTTCTATAATGTTTCATGGATGTATTATGCTTACAATAAAATTCAGTAGCAATGCATTGCCATCAAACAGGTGCCCTTAGCACCAGCTTTTCTAAACTCCTGGAAAGAAAAAAAAAAAGAGGCCAAGGCCAAGGGCCACCAGAGCAGACAGACCTGTGCCATTTGAAATCATAAAGAGGTGAGCAAACCACATGAGGGACTCTCCTAGTTTTGGGCTGGGCWTCCTGGGCAGAATTACAGTGTAACCTGTAATTACAAGGTACTGTGTAATTACAGATGTTTTCACCACTTGGAACCTGTGGTGTAGAGGTGATTGGCCAGAATCATGGTGGCCATTCCTGATTCTGGAGTTTTGGCTTCCCTCTCAGTTGGAGATACTTGCAGAACTTTTTTCTCTTGACTTCTATGTTTCTCTGTACCAAGTCAACTCACAGGACTACCTAAAACTAATCTGTATGACTAAGAGCATGGTCCAGATGCTGCTTGAACTCTGACAGGCTGGGTGCTGTGAGCACTTCCCTGGAGAGTCTTATCTTGACACCTGCAGCAGGTGAAGGTTGCTTAACGGCTATAATGCTTTGGAAGATGTGCAAGATCTGGACCCAGTTTTATGAGTGACATGGCTYTCTCTTTGGATGACTCCAAAGAACATTTAGAGATCTGATACTTGAATTCTCTCTAGTTTGAATATACTTACTATGYTTGTCTTCTTGTGAAATGAAAATAAGGATTTCTTGATTTGCTGTATTTTCCCTTAAAGAGAAACCCCGTTTTCCTACCAAAATGGTGAGATATCATTTTATTGCAACCTGTTGATTTTTTAAGATRCAAGGAAATCCTCTTTCCTTAAACAGAGCTTGGCATAAAGGAGTYTTAAATAATTTCTTTTGTGTAAATTTAATTTTGGCTAGCTCCTTCTGCCTCATCCAATAGGAACTTCCCCCTTAAAMCTATAGGCCTTGGTTCTCTGTTTTACCCGGGCATTACACAAGTCTGATTACCTAACCCTTCTTCCCCCCAYTGCTGCTGGCTCTGATCCGAGTCCCAAAGCAGGACATCTGAGAAATGCTTAGATTAAAGCTCCCCACCCGCCGGTGGGGTTTGGCCATTAACCTTTTGTTTATGCCTTTGCTGTGCAGCAGAGGCGCTCCAGGTATTTCCTTGCTAAACAAAGGCAGGCGTTTAAACCCAGCAATCTGCTCGACGACTCTGGGCACTGTTACTGCACACAGCGTTTCCACTCTTTTCTCTGCAGAGATTAATGGTGGCATCTTAAACATCACTAATGCCTTATAGACAATCCATTAACATTAGTCTCTCCTAAGTGGCCAGCCATACCATTATTTATAAAATAGGGATCCTTTCCTAGTGCTACAGCTACCAATTTCTTGATTGCCGAACATGGAATTGTGCCTGTCAACAGCTGTGGAGTATTTTACACTGCTACATATTTTTTACCATATAATGAGCTGCGTGTGTGTGACATGGAAAAAAGAAAAAAAAAAGGCAGAAAATTGCTATTCCACTTGCTGCAGTATGAGCTGATCTGGTTAGACACGAAAYGCAGACAGAAATCCGCCTCACCTCTCAAGCTAATTTTAGTCTCTCCCTCTGTTCTCTGTGGCTGTGTGTGTATAAAATCACTGGCAGCCTGACAGCGTTTCAGTAACCTGTGCCACGAGCAGAGCGGGATGTACTCACCAGCCATCTGCTTGCATGGCACGGGTTAACCGATCCTGTGGGATTGTGCTTACCTAAACAAAACCACTGCAGTGAGGGGAAAAACAATGAATGGGTGGAGATGATCAGCCCATGCATTCCAGCTAGTGCAGTCCAGGCAGCAATGACAGCCTGAAGGTTGCAGCAGCATCGGGATCAGCATTCCAAGTGCACCAATCTTACAGTCTGGAGTGATTTTACGTGGAGCTGTTCTTTATTTGCTGAGCYATGGCCAGTAACCAGGCCAGCCTGCAGGATGATCAGAGCAGGCACTGCAAGTTCTTATCCTACATGTTCTACCAGGCTGTGAGAGATCACAAGCCTGTGTGGATGCTGGAAGACATGAGAACTATGGAGTATTTTTACTGGGAGGAAAATGCCAGCCTACGAACCTACTCACCTTCAGAAGCCCTTCTCTATGCAGTGGTGCATAATCATCTGCCTTATGCTCAGTATTTGCTGTCTCATTTTCCAGAGGAGGCTCTCAAGGTGCCTGGGGAACATTTCTGCTATTGCCCATCCTCTGCTCCTCACTTGGCCATGGCGGTCACATATGACAGGAGAGATATCTTGGGACTGATCATCAAAATTGCACACAAGCTCCCCAGCTTGAACTCTTATATCAATAGGGCTGGCTGCTTTCATCTGGAAGATGGGAAAACACCACTGCACCTTGCCTGTGAACTGCTGAGGTCAGAGACGGTCCTCATCCTCCTCGGGAATGGAGCATCTCCCAGGATAGAGGACAGTAAAGGGCTTACCCCGCTGGACGTCATCCTGGAGCAGATGTGGGACTCCAAAGTCAATGTCGCATCAAAGAAGCTCTGCCTCGACTACCTCTTGCTCTTCATGCCCAACCCACAGTTTAAGATGCGGAAAGTTCTGCAAGAGCATCCAGACCACTGGACAGCTTTGCTGGGAGAAGACAAATTCAACAGCCTGGTGGGGAACACACCTGCTTCTTTATATCTGCAAGCTATGCAAACTATTCTCCAGACTCTTCCCCCTTCCCACTTCCCTAAAAGCATCCAGGAACTACCTATACCTCAGGCACTAAAGCCCTTACCATCCTATGGCAAAAAACTACCARCAAAAAATGTGGTAAATGTTTTTCCTTGACTTTATTCAATGGGTTTTGGATTTTCCAAGGCAACTTAGAGGAGCTGGTCATCCACCACCCTCTGCATTTTAGTGTGATTTTAGTACTTAACCTATTAGGCTATGCTGAAAAATCCAATATTTTGTGACAAGATTTTAAATGTCTTTTCTAACTGATTGCAGGCACGGCACTTTTAAAGGCAAAAGCCTTCCTTGTTTTCTGTTTTGTTGTGCATGTGAAGGGTTAACTGTAGTTGAGACTGTGTTACGTTTGGTTCCTTAGCTGTCAGCTGGTATYAGTGTATCTGAATTCCCAATATGATAACTGTATTCTGTGTAATGCATCTGGGTTAAAAGGAGCTATGTAATGTACCCAGTGGGTTTTTTAAATGGTGTCACTGYTAGAGCTGGGAGAAATACCATCCTCTACTAACAAGGCTCAAACATCAGGCTTCCTCTCTAACAACGCTCAAGCATCATTAAGTAATAACCACAAAGTGCATGACTGATGCTGCAAGGATGCAGAGGCAGTTCCTGCAGGACAACTGATCCTAGCAAGTTAATTTAAAGCAGGTCATGGTGTGGAGGGCATGASTTCAGAGAGGGGCAGTGCATGTATATTCCTGGGGGATGGGAGATAAAGATGCATACAGAATAGGTAATGGAAAGCATCCAGTCTTACCTGTGAGCAAGGGGGTTAAAGGCAATCCCAGCCCTGATTTCTCTACAGATGTGTGCAATGGGGAAGGAACCATTTCCCCTGCTGTCCAGTAAACAAACTGGAGCATGGACAGTGGGAGCCCTGTCTTTTATAACTAACATTATCTCTCCTTGACTTGTGTTTTAGAACATATCTCTACAGGAGATGTAGCTCACTAACTTGATTTCCTGTGGGTCTCAGAGCCACAGGCATTTGCTAATTATCCTAAGCTGGGGTATGATGTTCTGCTGTAAAAGTTGTTACTTGYTGTCAATTTGAGTATTTTTGCCACCCAGGTCCAGACAGAAATCCCTATTCTGGAAATTACAAAATGTTCCCACTGACTGGGCACTGCAGGCAGGGTGAGTTTGCAGAAAGCARGGCTGGGGCTGGGCAGCCTTCTGGGTAGCTCTGAACCACACTGCTCTCTCTGCTTAAGGCACTGGTCCTGCTCTCCTACCTGTTCTCAGCATCAACAGAGCAGTGGCAGAATCCCAGCTCTCTTTGGGGGACGTCCCTGCTTTTGGACACCAGTGTTCCCCCCTCTTTGTAAGAGCAACTCTCTGTTCTGCTGAAGTAGCAGAACTCACTTTCCCTGTCTGCCCCGGGCAGCAGTGAAGAACTCAGTCTCCTCCTCAGCTAGATTTGGGGCCCAAGGCTGAGGGGAACAAACTGCTTTCTACAGGTAGTAGCTGAGAAAGACGTGCAGTGAAATCTCAAATGCTTTGTGCAAAAATGGCTTGTGTCTCATCAGGCTAATTCCCTGCCTGTGCGAAGGAGGCCGTGCTGGACCTGTGCCCTTCTTTCCATCAGCACAGGGAGCACTTCCATTTCGTTTCCCTCTGCATGGGCTATCTCCTGTGTGCCAGGACGCTGACAATGCCAGCCATGGCCAGGTGGAGATTTACAGTGAGGCTGCAGAACATGCTGCTCACAGCCCCCTGGAACATCCTTTCTGAGACACTGGGWTGCTCCTCCCAGCCATCTCTTCCCACGTGCCATGGGAGGACCTCAGTTCCGGTGCCACCTGTCCTAGGCCAGGTGAATAAGCAAGCTTGCTTGTGAGGTGGAAAAAACGTCAGCCCAGCCCAGCCGTAAAAGTGGCAAGCAGGCTATGAAGGGGTTAACCCTTTTCCTGAAATCCCACCTCTCTGGTGCTGCAGTGTCCCTCCACCCCTGCCCCTGGGGATTTGAAYATCCTCAATCTGTCTATTCCTCCTCAGTTCGATGGGGAAGGCTGTGGGTAATGCAGGATCAGCGCTGGGTGAGGGTTTTTGGAGAAGCCTGCTCGCTGACAAGCCTGCGCTGCAGACAGAGGCTGTCACAGGTTGGGAAGCAAAGCAGAGTCCAAGGCAGATTTGCATTATAAGCGGTGGCTCAGCTGCTTCTGCCAAGCCCTCAGGCTCCCCAGCACTGTCACATACTCCCACGAAAACCTGGAGCTGGAGGCAGAGGACAGAGCAGGCTCTAGCTGCCCATGGCTGCCCGGAGTGACTGTGCAGAGCACGGCCCCTGTGGCACCCCGGGAGTCCAGAGGAGCAGGATTGGGTTTGTCCCCAGCAGCACTGCGGTATTTCATCCGGATGTCGGTGGGTAAGAGGCAGAGTAGGCTGGTGAAGGATATTATTAGAATAGTAATTAGGTCCCGGGAGCAGAGATCCCGGGAAAGAAGGAAATGGAAATCATCAGCTATTGCACTGGCTCGAAACCAAGTGAGTTTCAGTGCTGTGAAGAGTTTCAGAAAAGACAGGAGGGAGGGGACAGCTGTTCATCTCACAAATCCAAGGAAGCAGGTTGGCAATAACAGACAGCACTCTCTGTTAAGGCAGGAGGCTGTACTCAGAGAGCCAGAGCAGCCCACTGTGAGTGTAAAATGGTGCAGGGGTCTCTTGTTGGCTGCAATAGTTGTGGATCAATGCAGAGGTCAGGAATCAGGCACTTCAGGCTTAAGGGTGAATTTGTAGCAGACTGACGGATGCTTGTGTGCATGCATTTGTCCATCTGGGAGGCTCCCCTCAATTCACCTGCCAAGAGAGAGGATAGAARATGAATTGTCTTGACCAGTTTCCTTCTGGGACATTCCTGTGACTGGTGCCCCAACCTGGAAGAAAGCTGCTAGTCCACTGTTGGCCATCTTGTAAAAATTCTGGTGTGTCCAGCCCAGAGTGTAACAGGCAGGTGCCCACACAGGAAAGATCACTCTACACCCCCTCATGTCTCCTTTTCCTGACCATTTTAGCAAAAGACCAAGCACCAGCTGGCCCTCACTCACATCAGGCCTCCCATGTGCAGTCCCASTGGGTCAAAGTTTAGAGTCATTAGCACTATGGTGACAACTCTTTCCATTGCCTGTAGCGATATGACTGCAGGATGAGCACTCCTGCTGGAATGGGGGAATCTTCTCTTTAGATCCTTTTTGCTTAYTGTAGTGATCTGCCTGTTAGTTTGAGATCTCATTTGTCTTCCTGTTCAATACAGTGACAATACATCAGATATGGCCAAATCTACCTCAGCCCTGTCTGTGTTGTTTTATTCTCTCCATTCTTTCCAAGCCATGTCATTAGCAAAAGTAAACTCAAAATATTTTGCAGACTTCCTGCAACCTGATGGTCTTGAAAAATCCCTGTGCTTGCATGGCAAATATGTTGGTGACTTTGTTAATCAAAAAGGGTGCTCGGTGCTGTGTGCTGYGTGATGATGTTTACATTCTGCATATCTGCATACTGAGTAAGTGTTGCTCAGATCTGTATTTCTGAACTTGAGGAAAAAGAATAAACACAAGAGAGAAATGGGGAGGGGCAAAGTCTTTTCTGATCTTTGGATTTAGGTTGGTTCTGCAGGTCACATCTCTTTAGTTTCAGTTCTGAGGAGCAGCATTGTAAGGATTTGAATTGTCTGTATGTGTGAGCCTTTGGTTTTGGTGAGAAGTACTTCAGTGAGCACAGTGCGGGGGAGTGAGTGAGTGAGTGAGTGAGTGAGTGAGTGAGTGAGTGAGTGAGTGAGTGAGTGAGTGAGTGAGTGTGAAAATGCGCAGGTGCATGTGTGCACGTGTGTGAGTGCCTGCCCTCTTGTCACATGTGTTTGTCTGCCCTCTTGTCACATGTCTGCCTGCCCTTTTGTCACACAGGTGTGTCTGCTCTCTTGTCACACACACGTGTGTGTGTGTCTGCCTTCCCTCTGTCACACACGTGCGTGTGCTCTCATGTCATACGTATGTCTGCCTGCCCTCTTGTCGCACACGTGTGAGTGCCTGCCTGCCCTCTCCTGGCAGACCCGTAACCAACTGACAGCTCTCACCCGCTGCACTCCTCGTACCAGCACTGAGCGACGCCCTACGGAAGCAGCCTTTTCCCGAGGTCAGTGTGTGTGTCCCTGGCCCTGTGCTGCTGACAGGTAAGGACATTTCTTCTCTTGTAAAGAGGCAGCAGTTTTGCTCTTGAAATGGGTGTTTTATCCCTGAACACCCGAAGCACGAGGGCTTCTGCTTTCCGGCAACTACAATCATCCAGCAAAGGGTTTGTGATGCTGGCCACACTTTATTCTAGAACTTTCTCTTTTTTTCAAAAATAAAATCTCTTAAACGTGTGTCTTTGTCTTTCTTTTTTTCTGGGCTGCCAGCAAAATTCAGCTACTTATGACTCCCTAATCCTACGCTTCTGTCTATTTCTGCAGCACCATTAGCAGAAAGGACAGTCATGATTCTGACTTCAGTTACACCTCCCTACACCTGAAATTGCACTTTTWAAGTAGATTCCATCACTACTGATGTTTGTCCATCTAAAGGAAAACAAACTCTTTTTGTTCTTCAAGGCTCCATAACTCTGACTTCAGCATACCAATAAATGTGACACTTAATCCCTGAAAACATTTTTTACGTTTTTCATGCTCTGAATGTATATAGATATATATTTTCCATCTCTAACATCAATGGCATTTCTGTGTTCCCAGTTCCCTTGGTGTTTCTGGAATCAGGAATCTGGCAGTGACAGATACTGTGTTTACTTATTAAGACTGAATGTTGCCATGCCCAAGTACAAATGAATGTTCATTCTACGACACAACTTTCTTATAAAGCCCCACTTCTTAAATTTTGGTTTCTCTTTCTTAGGGGGGAGAGAAATCTTCTCTATAATTGTGTTTGCACATTACTCGCTGCATGGTTAAAGATAAAAAGATTGTAACGTGCTGGAATAGATTATGTACGCATAGCCTGATATAACTAGGTACACTAGCTGTGCAAATAATTTAATCTGATTGTATTAATATAATAAACTTGCAATATAAAATTGATGTGTCTTTTATTAGCCAGCTGGTCAAAACCACCCACGAGTATCTGTTGCTTTTGCTTTGGCTCATCTTATTGTTTGATGATTTCATTCTGACTGCTGAGCCATTATCTCAAAAAACGTGATCTGAGGAAAATAATATTTCCTTTCACAGGCTTACAGTAGCTGACTGTGCTATCAGAAGATTGACCCCAAGTGATGAGGTGAACCCACACTTCACAGATCTGCTGAMAGGTGGTGATAAATCAGAAGGAGGGGCTCAACAGGGGCTGAATGATAATTGGTTTCATTTTTTAGGTTTGAGTTCAGCTTCTGCAGCTGTTTTCTGTGAACATAAGAGTGCTGGTAGCCTGCTTTCCTTCTCCATCAAMAAGCTCCTTTCCTTCCTCAAGTTTTTCTGTGTACAGAAAGATGTCCTGGCAAGGCTTCTAGCACCAACATCTCCTGTAGGCTCAGCTGAAGGTCTTGAGGCAGATRTGCACCTCTAACCCTCTGTGCTCTCCATGGGGTAAGGATGCACCAGATTCTGTGCCAAAACCTGATCTGAACCATGCAGATGCTCCTCAGCTCTAAYAAAAACAGCTACCCAAAGTGTTTCAGATGATGAGTACCTGGTTTGGATGATGATAATAATCACAGGGTGTAGACTCCTGTGCCAACTGTACCCRCAGATTTCCTCAAGGCACACTAGTACACGCAAGCTACAACCAAAGGATAACTCCTCCTGTGCCTGTATAGTTAGTTATTGGTTTCATGGAAGAATGCAGAGAGGAAAGATTCACTGATCTCATTTAAAGAAGATCAAGACTATGTCCTTGCCTTCATAGCAGGAGATGTATCCCTAACTACTTTACCACAAGAATGTGGTCCCCAAAGATGTAGTTTTCTGGCTTGTTTGCGTCCATGTTTCCTGTGTTTGAGAAAGGGAATCTGATTCAGTTTCTCCTATGCCCTGGCAGCTCTGCTGGGGCTGGCTATAAGGRAGCCCCAGGCTGACGCATTCCTCAGAGCCAGTCTCATGTAGTTATCTAGGGTTTTTACAACTGTAGTTAGTTGGAGCCCACACATCAAGACAGGGATTTAAATAGAGAAATGTAAAGGGTATATTCCCTTGTGTGGGAGGAAGCACTGTCACAAGCAGATGATGCATTGAGCGAAATCCTGCCCACGCCTCAGTTACTTRGGTGCACTTCCCTTAGTGAGTCACCCCAAAAGCAGCTGACAGGTTTGGCATGTCCCACACTGTCCCATGTCTGCCTGGCTGGMACAGCAGCAATGCCTTGGGGGAGCATGCTCTGCCTTCTGCTGCACCACCACTCTCAGCTGGTGCCATGGATGGCCACCAGGCTCTAGCTCCCAAAATGTCTGCCTTCGTCTCCAGCACTTTGGAAGCTTCTCTGAAGCCAAGAGGCCATATTTCCCCAGGGATGACTCCTAAGCAGKGCTTGATCTGGAAAATCAGTCATAATTTTCCAGTGTCAGCTGCAGYTCTAATAAAATGTGTGTGTATTTGCTATGGATCTCCTGTGAAGGAGTTTATTGCTGGTGGGAAGGCTTTTGGCGAATTTCATGAGTTCATAGAGATAAGAGAGCTGTACACCAGCACTGCCCACCCACGCAGATCCCCGTGGAGAACAGTGAGGAGGAGGAATGATTATCACAGAGTTGTCAGACTCACACAAGAAAACCTGGGAGGAAGGAAGGAAAGAAAAGGGTTGGGAGAGGCAGTAGGCAAAATGCCTTGTAGGAAGCAGATCCCACAGCTGAACAGAAATAGGGAAAATAGTCCAGAGAATCCCAAGCCAGACTACAAGAAACACAGAAACCACTCCCTGCCATTTTCCATGGAGCTTGGCTTCAGGGTCACAGAGAATATCAGGATGATAAAAAAGAGGCTGGCAATCATTAGAAAAGGAAATAATCACTAGAACTGACTGGAAATTGATGTTTCTATTCTACCAAAAATGACAATATTTCAGTTCTAATTCAAAATGAAAATTCAAAATATCAAAACAGTTTTACAAGGAAGAAAACTGATCCAGATCTATCAGGATAATTCTTAAAGAATACTAAAATTTTTATAATGTAATACTTTATACTTTTTATTTTTAACAGTGTTAAAACACTGAAAAATAATCAAAATACTATAAACCCCCCACACTTCTTTTGTTTGCTGAATGTCTTTGTTCAGACTTTCTTGCACCAGAATTTCTTTCAAAATAGGAACACAAAGTCTATGGTGCTGGGTGCTCCCAGCATCATGCCATGTCTGCAGCACTGGCAATTGGGGAAAACAGGTAAGCAAAACACCTTTGCCTGGCTACTTTCAGCAATACGTTCCCTACTTAATTCCCTCAGTTCCCACAGCTGTTGGATTAGGGATATTGGAGGCTATACCATTGTCTAGTCCTTCAGAGTATTCATCTTTTGACCTAGTGCCCCAAATTTGTCTTGTTCTTTTTTGAGCTTGTTGACACAGTCACATCCATGACTTTCTACAGCAGCAGTTTACATTTAWCTGCACCCATGCTCACCTGCCACCACTTCTTCCTACTCAGTTTAGTGGGGTCCTTCAGATGCCTCTGTGTGGTGTTTGGATACTTGCAAAACTCCAGKAGCACTGTGAACACAGAGCTATCACTGCTCACTCGTTCTCCAGCCACAGGTTAYACACTAAACAAAACTGGTTCCCCCACCAATCTCCAGACACCCCACTGCTGAGTCTTCTTTACCCTTTGCCATTCTGTAAACAGCTTTCACTTCGTGAAAGAACTCCTGTGATCCCATGACAGCTTCTTTAATAAWCTTTGATGTGGAAGCTTGCCCACAGGTTTTTCAGAATCCAAGTACATTGTGTTCACCAGATCTCCCCTTTATCCTCTGTCCTTTTGAGTGTGGTAAATAATTTACAAACAATTCAATTTTTATTAAGGTAAACTTTACAGTAACATCTGTTCTGACAAAGATGGCAGAATTAAAAAGCTTTGTCCATTAGAAGGACCTAAGGTTTTTTATGGATTGTGCAAAGTCTGCTAACAGAAGTATGGCCCATGGTGTGATTCTTGGAACTGTCTCCTGTGCAGGACCAGGAGTTGGACTCAATGATTCTTGTGGGTCCCTTTCAACTCAGAACATTCCTTGTTTTAGTGATTCAGTAAAAC
Organism: Alauda arvensis; assembly: GCA_902810485.1. Lineage (NCBI taxonomy): Eukaryota > Metazoa > Chordata > Aves > Passeriformes > Alaudidae > Alauda > Alauda arvensis. Next base: position 3,338,256 of record CADDXX010000027.1, on the reverse strand, counting down.
ACATTGCCTTGAGATTGTAGGGAAATTCCAGATGGTATTCCTTTAAAAGTACCTTCTAATTTTGATGCTTTGACTGAAGCTGAAAATGAGCAGCTATAGGACAAAAATCTCTTTCTTCTGCCTGGAAGGTGTTAGGGAGTGACACTGTAAGCAGACTCTTCTTCTGAGTTTACAGATCATAGTGAGATACTATTTTCAGCTGTGATGCATATATTTGCAGACACTAAACTTCTCACCAATAGAGGTGATTGCTTGATCAAATGGGGTTTTTCCATGGGACTCCTCCCGTGGGTAGAAYTGATAGCTGCGGGCTTTGGCTCACTTCTCCACCAGTCTGTAGAGCCCAGCATGGTGACAGACAGAGATAAAATTACATTCCATGTATAGTTTGGGATTTCATGAAAGGAAAGCSAAAATGGTAGGAAGAAAGAGCTGTGCCTAAATTAGGTTTCTGCTCAGAGGTGCGTTCCCTAAGCACTCAGAAATTCACATGCTTACTTAGRCTCACTCAGATCTGGTGAGCTTCACAAAAATGTAAGGTATGGCAAGTAACCCAAATCTGGGATCAGGGAAGCTGAGAGTAGCTTCCCCACAAAATTATCCAGCTCTACTTTTGCAGAATTGAGAGATTCTAGCAGCAGATTGGTGCTTTGTGTTCTCTGGAAAACATGAACTAGGTTTCAAAATSCCTCAGTTCTGCCCTGACACACATGATCATCCTCCCCTCAATTAAAAAAATCACTAAAATGACCAAGTCCAAACCTAGACCTGTCCACGCCCTTTCTTATTTCCCTTTTGCAGATATTTACACCCAGGGAGCTCCCTCCATCATGGCCTGGGCCTTTGCCCCCACTGCCTTGGAGGMTATGAACACACAGATTTCAAGCTGTAAAATGGCTGCACGTGATACACAGCATACTGCATGAACGCACACAGGCACCATAGCTGATGTGAAAGAAGAGACCCTTCATGAGTCTTACTTATTTTTAGAGTGAAAAGCCCATACCTCAGCCAGGCAGGAATCCATGACCAATATTCCAGTTCCTTACTGGTGCCTGCCTGACAGGTTTTGCCAAGYTACCTGTCAGTGCAATTCCTCTAAGATTCAGGCAGGCTACTCTTTGCCTTTAGGATCAGGTCAGACTTTAAAAAGGCAGCTTCGGCTTTACTTTTTAGTAGCTACGGCTTTTTATTCCATGTGGGCCTTTATACCATCCTCAWTCAAATCCTCAGTTCTGATCTTGAAACTGTTCAACCTGGCAGAGCTGCTAAAGAACATGCTCTCACCAGCTATGAGGAAGAGGAAAAAAAATGGAATGTATTTTAAAATGAAAGCCCCGTGTTTAAGTTTTATATTTCAAATGCTTTAGACGGTTTGTTTCTTCTTCTTTCATTCCTGCAGTGTTGCCTGACAAGCCAGTTTTGCTCAGCTATTGTCAGCTTCACTGCACGGCTCCCTGTGTTTTGACAGTCAGCCCTCAAATCGCTCCAACTCTGAAGTGGATCCATCTTCCAAAGGGACACCTTTTCTTCCTCCTCTCCTCAGCATCAGTAGTATAGGAGCCCTGTGGGGCCTCCAATACCACCTTTAACTAGAAGAGGAAATAGAGATGGTAGCTCATAAAATAAGGATACTCAGCTGGGCAGGGCCGGATAGGAATACAAAGGAGTGGCAGCAGCTATCCCTTCTCCCAGGTCTGTCCTGGCTTGTTGGCTGCCTGAGCTGCGGAGAAGTAAAACGAGCTCCTTACGCCTGCACAGGTGCCGCCGGTGATCATTTCTGCAGACCTCCGTTGCCTTGCTTTGGGTTTGTTTTTATTTTTTGACGACTTTTCTTACTTTCCACCGCGGCAGCTCCTGCGCGGGCCCCAGCGCGGCCTGGGCCGCCTCACCGCCAATGGCCGCCAGGTGGCGCCACCTCCCTTCGGCTGCCTCCGTGAGGGACCCGAGGCCCTGAGGGAGTCCGGGGCCGTGAGGGCGCCGCAAAATGTGGAATATGCAAAAATTTCCTTGAGAAAGGACCTTCTTTAGTGTCTGATCTTCGTATGCTTTCCAGCCTAATCAGCAGGAAAGGAGATGTTCGAAACAGCAGCTAACGAGCAACCCCTGAGTGATGTCCAGGTGTTAGAAAGACAAATTGCTCCTTGGTGGAGTTGCCTTGTTAAGGATTTGGGCTCCACGTATTTCAGTGACCTCCGACCTCGGAGGAGGTTAACTAAGCTTGGAGAGAAGGATGCACCGCTGATAGTGGACACAAAGAATGCAGGATTTATGGGCCACAAGGACATTTGSCAGGAGCCTAAAGATAAGGAAGAAACTAATAAAGACAACTCAGCAACTGTGCTGTATCAGGCTCCAATTGGGTAAAAGGTAATTCTGGCAGGGGGAGATGGCGATCAGCTACTCACAGCCACAGACCTGAGAAACCCACTGACCCTAAACAAGAGTACGAGTATGGGACTAATTACCAGGATAAGCAAGAGAATCATTAAAAACTAGAATACAGGAAACTAATTAACAGGAGAACTATGCMACTTGTCGCCAATGAACACAAATTTCTTTGTTTGCTAAAATGTATAARTAGCAAAAGGTTTTGRTAGTTGATGTGCTTGATTTGTGGAATACTACCCAGCATCCAGGCTTGTGCAACTCTCATTATCATTGAGATAACCAATGTCTCTCTCAAGTATATAATTATAGGCTTGTTGCCYACKAATCCCATTTTTGTGGATGACAAGRTGACTCCAGGGCCATAAGAAGACCCTGCCACTGTGAGGGGACCCCAGGATTGTGAGGTGACCTCCAGCGCTGTTGTCTGCCCCTTGTCCATGCCTGTCTGGTGATCCTACAGCACATCTTTCAGATGCAGTGTCCAAACCAAACCCAAATATGCAAACGCAGCTACAGGAAGGTGGTGAAGCTGCCTTTATTGTCAGCCACCAAAGAAAGGTTTGGGGYTTATTCGGCAGTGGAAAGGTGTAGGAATGTCGGTGGGGTTCTGGGATCTCYAAAGTCCAGACTGCTCTTTGAAGATGCAGTTGATTGCAAAGGTTGTAGGTAACGAAGGGGGTTTACTTAACCATAGCTAAAAGCAAGTCCCAGAGAAAGAAAGAGCAAGCAGGAGAAAAGGCAAGAGAGCAGGAGGAAAAGCAGGAGCAAGAGAGAGCTAAAATCTTGTTACAATACATTATATCTTTTTCCGTTTTGAATATTCTTATTCACAGTTACCAAACAGCACAAGACATAAATCCTATAGAATTTATATATAGCCTGTAAGAGTTACTACATTAACATATTTGTTACATTTTAAACCCTAAAATCTGTTTCCAAAATCTCTTTTTTCTTCCTTGCCACRTTAGCAGGGTTCCTTCAACCTTTGGACTTTCAGTACTCTTTTAGTTTCTGAGGGTATTKTTTAATCAGAAAGGCCTCAGGTGCCATGGAAGTTGACCCTGGAGCTGAGCTCTAGACAAAGAGCTACAAACAGAAATTAATTTTTTCACACAGGGCATGTGGGGTTGCTGGGCAGAGATGAGCAGATGGACRTTTTTCATCCTCTCTGCTGCCTCTAAGGGATAGGAGCTCTGGYGACTTAGTTGGCCATGGACAGCTGAGAGGTTCCATATCTGTGTTTAGCAAAGTAYGTAAAATCCAGGGATGTGATGCAGCCCTGTTAGATCACTGCTCCTGTGCAGAAAAGCTCATTAGAGGAGGTGTCAGCAGTGGTGGAGCTGTGAGAGCCACCATTTCCTGCTTYCCCAGGAGAAGGGTGGCTGTGGCAGGAAGCACATCCACTGCAGCCAGGCAAGGGGCCTGCCTGTGCAYTGGGAATCTCTTGCAGAAAGCAAAGAATTGCTGAGGGGCTTGATACCTATCAGGAAACAAGGAAAGGTACTGCCAAAGSTGTCTTTAGCTCTGTTTCCGGCACATTTATGAAACATCAAATACCTAGATAGTGGTAGCTGGCCCAATAGCCTGAAGTCTCAGCTACAAAAACCCAGTCTGTCTTCTTGGAGCTATCATTCTCTGATSTGGGGGTCTGTTCCTTTGTTTTCACTCCTCTCTGCTTCAAGGCTAATCAGCAGAGCTTGCAAACCAATAACAAATTGGTTAAAAATCAGCTTTATATGCAAAGCCTAAAATAAAACATCTGTATATATCCCAGAAGCCTTCACAACCTCCTGTTTTATTAGTATCTCTAAAATAACTTTTCTTTCCTGACTCTAATTCCAGCTAGAAGCACTCTGATAATCCTCATAGGACTGTTATGTGTATTTCCAATTAAGCAATTTATAAGCACTGGCTGTGAGGAGCTTTTTGTTCTTAAGGAAATTATTTCCTCATTAAGAGTAAAACAAGTCTTTTTTTATCCTTGCTTAATATGAAAGCCCTTGTGTCCCCTTCACATATGCTTTAAGTACTGAACTGTGTAGAAGGAGATTAATCATGTTGTACCCCAACAAGCAGGGAAGACACAACAGCTGGGTCAGTCACTCAGGGAATAGGCTTTTCAGTGTTTGTTTTCAGAGACAAGTAAAAGTCAGAGACACAGACACTTGCTTTCAAGCTCCTTGCCTTTGCCAGAGGCAACCCACACAATCATGAGCCCTTCTGGAGTCTGAGTCATGAAGAACTGCGGCAGATAAAATGAAGACAGTCAAGAGGAAAAAAAAGAAATCCCATTCATGCCCATCTAATGAGTAGAAGTTCCAAATTTCCTCTTGTTTTGCAGGCTGTGTACCTTAATTAGAGGAATCACAGAACACTGAGAGTGGAAAACACAGGGCAGACAGCTCATAAGAGTCCACTTCATTCTTTTACACTAGCAGCATTATCTACCTCCCCGACGGAAGAATGTCCCTCCATTTTCCTGGACTGTCAAGAGGCATGGGCAAATATGGAAAATGAAGAGCAGAAAGGATGGATGATTAAGTTTAGCTTGTATAGCAGCACAAGCATCCTGTTCCTATTTTTGTCCCCAGGCCCAGCCATTTATACTTTCTATAAAGGCACTCACAAGCCCTTGTTCTGGTCAAGGGCAGCCCTCGTGACCAAATTGCATTAGTTGCACTGAGCAGCAGCATGAGGGACCTTCAAAGGGAGGGTACACTTGCAAATATCAAGAACGAACTCACCAGAAAGCTTCTGATGTAGTCACAGAAGACATTTTGAGCCTTGAGTGTTCTTGGAACTCTGGAAAGAAACCCCACATAAGTGTCATAAGTAAATTGTATTTCCTTCATTTTTCTCTAAGCCCAGCTAGAAGGAGACAGCCTAATAATGGGATAGCTCCTGAATGTTTAAGGCTAATATCTTGTATCTCTTTACAGTAACAAATGTAGAGAAATGGAGGAGCTGACAACAAATGGAATTACTACATTAGTAAAGAGTTAATCTATAGAAATAGGTTAGAGATCGAGATGCTGCAGCATGTAAGCTTGTGCCAATGCTTGACTTGCTCAGGRTCAGTGGGAAATGTGTCATTGTATTCCAACAGCACCAGCAGCCCCATGTATTTTGCCCAGGAATGGGTGCATAAAATGGCTGATGAATGAAGCTGGAAGTGGTGAATTCAATGGTACAGTTCAATGTAGACGTTGTATGATTCAGTGAAGAAATGAGGAGTTTAGAATGATCTTAAAACTTCGAGGTTTCCTTGTCAGTCTCTGCATTTCATGCCATGCTCAGTAATACCATTTATCATTTCCCTTTGTATTATGGAATGGATTTATTTAGCAGCACAAGGAAGAAATCCCTGGCTATAGTTCCCACAGCAAGCCCAATGGTTTTGGTTATTCTGGTTTTATGATGTCACTCTCTGTCTTAAAGGGAAATAGGTTTTGAAGAGGGATTTGAAAAAAGATGGGGTAATATGTGACACTGTGCTTTGGCTCCTGGGACAGAGACAGTTCTACTGGCACATGGAGAGTCATTGATCTGCCAGCTCAAGAAAAGAGTCACTTATGGCAGCACGAGAGAAAGAAAGCAGACAGTGTGTGACAAACAAGTMATACTTGGTGCTCAGAGTCAGCACTGCTGTCAGAATGGAGGAAAGAAAGGTAAAAATGTCAGAAACAGACAAGCAGGTTGAGAAAGGCAATGCAGGAAGGAGAAAGGTGCAGAAAATAATGCTGTAGTGGGAAATGGAGGACAAGGAAGGAAAAATAAGTATTAATGRTACCATCATTATGCCGGGCATGAGGTCAATCTGGAAGCTGTGCTTTGGGTTGGCTGCAGTCTCAGGGAGGCTAGAAACAGAGGAGATAACATCTGGCAGAAGATAAAGTGGTCAAGGGCATGGTCTGTCCTGAGACTTAGAAACACCGCAGAAGAAAAATCCTTTTTGTTCAGGTATAGCCTAATATACAAAAGAGCATTGTGAGCAATCAGAGCTGTCTGGCTACTTCATCTAAAGGAAAAGGGATATGGCAGCATCTCAATTTTAAAAACTGAGAGAACAAGAGGAGGCAGTCAAAGAGAAAGATCAGGATTTAATTTGCTCGGTGTTCAGTCACCAAGAGACGTGGGGGTGGCAATATTGCCAAAGCAAAACTGAATTGAGGAAAATAGATTAGAAGCAGTGAGTCAGATGTGTGAGCTCATGGTGGCACAGCTGATATTTGAAATTGCAGGAAGAGTGAGGATCATAGAAACCTTCACAGGGACTTCTCTTCCTGGGTTTTACAGTTCAGATCCCATCAAAACACACACAGTTCAACAACTCTTAGTCACCACAAACCTGCAAGAGCACGTCAGAGAAGGGAAAGGGAGAGCAGTGGGCAGATATGGAACTGCAGGAATATTCTTTGGATAGAGGTAGGAATTTTAGAGAAAAATCACTCTCAAATTTAGGTCCTTACTGAAGACCTCAACCCTCAGGGGAATCTTTTGTGAGTAAAGGTTTAGGACTCATGTGTCAGCTGCTGTGAAGTCTCTCATGTGGCCATTCCAGGCTGCACCAAACCAGATGATCCGTGACAACACATGGACCATGGAGGCACGAGTCATATTTCCRTCTATGAATGCACGCAGCAAAATAATTTTGTTTACCCAGCTTCTCTTTGTTTGCTTTCCACCTATACCACTGCAATTTCTTTTGGCATCCAAACACGTTTTTCTCCCCTTACTCAAACTTTAGCAAAAAGGGAACCACTTTGCAACAGCTCCTTGATTTTTACATACCTGCCTTAGTGACTGTGATAGCAACATGCTCCTGTATTGCTCTAGAAAGTAGCTTTACATGCACTGTTTCATCTAGTCCTTAATTCTTCCACTGGGGCACTAAATCTGGACTAAGCTGAAATAGTAGGACAATAATTCTCAATCCACTGTGGAACATTAACTGAGCGTTAAGACAGCGATTTGCTGTATATTATGAACGTGTCTCCATTTCGTTTCCTCTCTGGAGATGCTGATTCACTGATGGAGAGATGTTCTTCCAGGCAAGAAAAGATTAAGTAGAGACAACAGACTCAGAAGTAATAAATAAGGCTGTAGAACAAAACTGCCTAATATTACATTATTTCAGAAGCCATACATAATCATGTCATCAAAGATGTGCTGCAATGCACACATGYGAGGGAGCAGAATTAAGGTGCTGCCTCTGATCTTTTACTGTGCTAGTTCGGGAGGTTACAAAGTTTACAACTGTGTCTTTTATGTTGCATCAATCCAGCACTGGGAAGGAGGTTTGCTTCTATTTAGCTCCAGCAGGGTCCTCTAGGTTCCCATCAGTAAAAGTGTTCTTCAAAGGAACGTGAGCACTATTTCCCCTGCTTCCCACATGTGAACCCAAGATGMTGGAGAAACAGTAGGCCCTTTAGTCCCTGAGATCAATTGCACGTGCAGTACTAAGGAACCAAGTTTCCTGCTCCCTGCTTCTGTATACACTATGTGCTCCCACTGTCCCTAACTTGAGCCCTRCTGCAGGGAGGCTGCATGGCTGAAATTCTGGAGACAAGTTTGGATAGTGCCTCTCCATACAGACAGAACACAGGCTGGGATCACAGGCAGCCTGCCAGAATTTTCTCATCACCCTGTCTGAGGGGACCACCCTCAAAAYCACACAGCAGCAATTGATCAAAGACAAGGTTGTTGCTTTTTCATTTCTGTGGTTCTCCTGTCCAGAAGGCTGGGCAGATGTTGCTGTCCTGGCTGCTCTTCACACTGTTGCTGGGAGCAAACCAGGCTACACTCCTTCAAGCTTGGGACGGGCAGCACATAGGGAATATTGGATGTAGACAGAGAGAAGAGGCTCACTGGACTCTGTTCCTGGGTTTTGTTTTTTTTTTTTTTTTTTTTTTGGGTAACCACCGAATGGCAAACATTTCAGCAGCCTGTTGAGCCCAGTAACCTACTCCAGTTTCAAAGGTAAACTTGTAACTGTAAAGATAAATTGTAAATTTTCCTCTGAGTGGATCAAGGTGCAGAAAAGAACCTGAGGTTGCTTGTTCATTACAAGGAGCCACATTGCTATTGGAATTAAAAAAGCAGAATGCTTCTTTTGAGCAAACARTGTCAGGATGTTTGTTGGTCACTTCTTGCAGGTCTTTACTGGGAATCCATTTCACTTAATCCAGACTTGCTGAAGACRTCTGAAGAGAGGGCTTGATTGTTATTCCTAAGCAAAAAAGGTATGCAGTGTGCCCCATTTGTTTTTAATGGTGTGTTGTGCAGCTGTGAGAGTTCAAACCTCCAGACACTCTGGAACTGTCACTGCTCTCTCCTGTAGGTCAGGGTGCTCTCCYAGGCCTGGAGCCTGTGTCTGTAATGCCCAGCTCTGGGAATGGATGGATGGCTGTAGTGGTGGTTACAGTACTCTGTTAACTCTCACTTCATGCTCTGGGGAGCTTCAGTATTTCACAGCAGAGTCAGAGATGACATTCTTAGCACATTCCTTTCATTTCTTTCCCCTGGCATAGCAATTACTATTCTACACAGTGCTGCTTCATGTGGTTCTTTACAATTTATTTTTAAGGTTTCCCCCAAAACTTGCCTAGTAAGGGTTTTTGCATAATTGCTGCTCAAGATTTGCATTGCAAAATTTCTACACAGTATTAGCTCTTGGAGCTGGCTGCAGGCTTATGTTACCTCCCACTAGGTTAATCCACACAGCTCTTGACGGAATGATCTGAACACAGGAATATGCATTGCTTTTTGCTTCTGTTCTCAGAACAACATTTTTCTTTCTTGGCCACTATTTTTTTTTTCTTTGCTAACTATTCTAACTATTTCCAATTCAATTGCCTCTGCAATAGGCCTTAAAACTCTCCTAATGGAAGGGGGCTGCAGTATCTGTCAGAAGAATCTTTTGGAGTAATTTTGGAAGCTTGTCATGCTTTCAGGTTTTGCAACCTTGAGTTAGGCCTGGCTGATTTGTGACTGATGGCATCAGAGAGGTTCCTTCCTTGTTTAATAATATGCCTTAAATTATCATCAGTGATGGGTTTATGTTCCTCCTTACAGATTTACAGAGTTTCAGCACCAGTTATATCACTGGATTCAAAGGGAATGATGACAGACTGAACTGCATTTGCTTTCCAAAATCTAGCTTTAAAGTTTCCCTCTGGACTGGAACTCACTGATTTTAATTCATTTCTGGATGGCACTGATTTAAGTAATTTTTTCACTACTSTCCTCAGAGAAATTATTCTCTACCTATTTGTAAAGGTTCCTTAATATTCTGCCTTTACTTTGCTCTGGGTTGTTTTAAAACTCTCCCATTTCTAACTGTCACTCCRCTTGTGATGCTTGGACTCTTGCACACAATTTAAAAACATCTTTTGTCCTTTTTGCCTTTGCTAGTTCTTTTGATCTTTTCTCACTTGCTCTAAAAGGTTTTTTGTTTTGTTTTTTTTTTTAAATCTAGCATATAATGTTCTCCAAGTTCAAGCTTGTGATCATATTTGCTCCTGTCTGCCAGCATCCATAACCTCCTCCTYAGAAATAGTTCTTAACACTTTTCATGACTTCTTTGTCAAGATGTCATGATAAGAACGGAGTGGGGAAAAATGTAGTTTCTAACAGCATTCATTGAATCATCCAAGTTATGATCCTTGGCTTGTTCTTGATATGGTGTCTTTTTGGTCTTCTGCTATGGGTACAAAAATTGCCTTCCTCCTTATTCTTTGGATGTAATTTTAAATGCTGTTGTTCCCAACAGGAAGTTTGACTGCCTGGCTTGACAAGTTTAACAGGCTGAGCAGCATTGGCCTATTTCTTAGATGATAAATGGGAGAAGTAAGTGGGGAGTAAGCTACAGGTACACCATCTCCCTGGGTGACCACAGTCATTCTTTGGGATTATGAGCCTGTTTGAACTTCTCTCTGCTTGAAAACAAACTGGTCAGGTAGGAAACAAACTGCTAGTAAACAAGTTAGTGAACACCTTGTAAACTCCTTGCAAGACACAGCTGAACTCATGCAGCCTCCAAAGCAAGTTATCTGCATCCAAACTGCCTGTTAGGAATAATGTGCAGCCTTTGTCAGCCCCTAAACTATGCACAGGCATTGTCTGGAAGAATGTCTGYTAACCAGAGCCAGGGCTGTGCTGGCAGTTTCACAGCACAGACTCCTTGTTCCAAATCTGTGTCCAGGCCTAGACTTTGCATTCTTTGGGTAAAGTGTATATTGKGCTTCATTCCTTAATCTTTCTGTGGTGTGACTCCTGGAGTCAAGAGAGARGTTTGAGATGTGTCTCCCATGCTTCTTGCTCTGGGAATGATGGTCAGCGGTGTTTCCATTACTGCCATGAGATGTGATTGGGCTTTTCGGTCCTGTGATAGAAGACTGGCACTTCAGTGGTRTCTAAAATGTTTCATAACACTGTCTTTCTAGGCATCCTTTCCTGCAGCTTGTGTCAGCCAGACTTTGTAAAATTTTATCTGAAGTTGTTCAGTCACACATAAAAATAAGAGTATGGCAATTATGTTGTCCTGGTTAAAAATATTACAGTACTGTGGCTTGGAACACTGACTTTTTCCAGGCATCATAGAAAAGGCATTTTTGGTATCAAGTAAGCCCCTTTCACCACCTCCAAGAAACCATATTTTGGCCAAGTCATAAACTCTGACTGATTTTAATTTGAACACCCTCAGTAGAAGCTTGTTCTCTTGGCAGCTGGCTGTGACATCTGCAGTGAGCACTCTCCAGCTTCTCCCTGCCATCTCATCTGCCTGTGTGAAGCTCCATGCTGCAGCCCGGGGCTGGCACCTTCTCCTMTGGAGTGTGGAGCACTGCAGGGTGTGGAGCAGGGAGCAGGGCCAGCAGGAGCAAAAGTTGGACACTTGGACTTAATATATTATAAGGAGAAGGGAGCTGTGAGGCAGGAGAGTAAGCAGAGAGAAAGCAAATCCAGCATCCCTACAGCTTCTTATGTTCTTTCTCATCCAACACCGAAACAATCCAAGGTTTTCTTGAACCTCCATGTTTATTTGTTGGCAGATACCTGTATTATCTGGTGGTGAAGGATGTATTCTACATCCYTCAAATTCATTGATTGAATTTCTACCTCGTGCAACTGATCCCTATGGATGATAATGGATGCCTACTGCTACCAATTACTTATTAGCACATGCAGTAGAGATCTGTACTTCAGACCTAATAGGTTTCAGTTCCATTTGGAGGTCACTGGGGTTTCATATAATATCATTTCTTTTCGATTAACGTGGAAAGTTACTTSGTAATTCCAGTAAATGACTAGGTACTTAAAGTAAACCTGTCTGGAAATACAAATTTCTGTCCAGCTGGAAATTTTAACAATTGACATTTTACTTGAGATAAAACAGGAAGAAAAGTTACTGTATTTTTGTGGTAAAACATTAAAACAAATGCCCTTCTAACTTTTCTCTGTGAGTTATGTCCTCAAAGGGTTAACATGAAGAAAAGAAGGTGATCAAAGATTTTATGGAAGGACAACTTAATCCAAAATTAACACCCTATATGGGTTAATTAAAGGAAACAAATGTAAGAAAGCTTRTTCTACCCTTGAACAGCTCATTTAGCTTGTCTTTAATGCAAATTGTCAATGAGATGAAAATAAATCTCATTAATAATGCATCACTTGTTCACACACATGTAAACCAAGCAAAGAGCATGCTCCTACCAGATGAAACTGAAGTTACTCAGCTGCAGAGCAAAGGTGATGARGGTTTCAAAATGCAATCACTCTTGGTTTTGTCTGGGTTTACGTTTTCTGAAAAGTCTTTCTATTTCCCTCAGTGGCCATCAGTCCTTAGTTAATGTGGAATAATGAGGGGGCTGCAAAGCAATGTCTGAAGGGCCGAYTTGGAGCAAGAAGAGCTTGAAACCCTCTTTACTAGTGGAGTCATATTGCCAAAGGTTGCATGTCCTTAGGTTACAACTTCTTTGAGATTTTCTGTAACTTTCCATTGAATAGAAGTTCAGATAAAATGAAACTGTTAATGCAAATACTATTTGAAACTGTATAAACATGTAAAAAATTATATTTGGCTTATAAATCATAACATCATATTATTATTATTCTCTTGGAGCAGTTTATGGAGCAGTAAAGCTAGAATTCTGTCTAGAGAGGAAAGTCAATATCTATCTCCATCCCTACACCAGCATTAGTAGGAAATATTGCCAGACATCGCAAGCTAGGAAGGAAATAAGAAGAATATTAACTAGAGCCTTTTTTTCCATATTATAGTCCCACATTACAAAAAAACCAAGTATGCAGTCCTTCTTTGTATACTTACAGAACATCCTCTCCACAGAGCTATAAAGAGGGAGAGATTCCTGAATGTTTGGTTGGATGAGGCCTGACAATTGCAACATCAGGGATGCCTCAAGAGGCAGTGATCTCTCCACCACTGTAAGGTGAGAAACTCTACAGCAACACATTTGTATGGGAAGCAGGCGTAGAAAGAATTCTAATGTTTTCATTGTGTTTTCAAAAATATGTGTGAAGGTCACAGCAAAACTTTTGTTTCATATCTATGGTCCCACAGGCTTTATCCATTCATTCTGCATATGCTTTCCAGGCTGAGGTTACAGCTTGGTCACCTCAGCAAACCTTAGGTCAGGTCCCTGACCAGAAAGAGAATAAGATACAAAGCAGGYTCTTTAGCGAATTAAATTCTATTCAGTGTCTGGTACGGCCAGGAGGTGGCAGAGCAAGTCTGATTTACCACGCCCGAGTGGCAGGCTCTGGGTGTTTTCCAGTCTTGACGCTGTGGAAAGATGGTGAGTTCCTGCAGTTCTCCCATTTGCACCGTTTAGAGGCAACTGCCTGTACACTACTCACAGCATTTGCAAAGCTATTAAGAGGCTTCCAGCAAGCTTGCAGAACTCTCTAGGAAAGGATGGTTGGTATTATTTTTTCTTTTTTTTTCTCTCTTTTTAATTATAATTTTGCACTTCTGACTCAGCTCTGCTGTTCACTGGCAGTTTGGCCAACACATCCTTTCAGAGGCAAGGATGAGTCTTCCTTGTGCGCAAATGTGAGCTCCTTGCAAGCAAATGACACTGACCCTGCCCACAGCAGCACACAGGGACAAAAGCACATCGTTCAAGTGAGAGCCTGACAAGTAAAAACAAATACGTTGCACCAAAGCGCTGCCAATAATTTCGTAAATCTAAACTGTATCTGCTTGTAAATTACTCCATTAAAAAAGCAATAGGCTTCAGCAAAACCTGTCTTTTTCTTAAGAGCTACTGGTGCTGGTTAGTAACAAACCCCTGAYGTTTATTGACACAAAGCACCGCCAAAATCTCTGTGTTAGGTTTAACGGCTGCAGCAGCCCCAAGATAGATATTGGTGCCTTCACAAAAGAAGGCATTTATTGTCTTCTGCCTCTCGTGTTGATTTTTTTGTATGTCTGTTTCCCTGGGGCAGCTGYGAGAGGGGAGATGGAAGAAGGACAAGAAGAGAAGGTAGTAATAATTTTCCYAGGGTTTGATCACCTTTGAAAAAACACAGGACCAGATTTGGTCTTGCTGTTTTAAGGGACTCAAAAGCCTGATAAATGGCAATGGAAATAGGRAGAAGAAGCTCCTTCAGTCAGGACTGTAAAAGAAATAGATGATGCAGAGGTTTTTGTGCACAGGGTCGGATACAAAGTCAAGAGAACCATGCATGAAGAGAGGCAGTGAGGAAAGGTGAACAGAGGATTCTTTGCAGTGAAAGTACTGGCACTATTATGCTCTAAATTCTGCAGTTATTGTCTGMTGGCTTCAAAACAGTAATGTACGATAGAATCTGACCCTAAATGGATGTAGTTGTCAGAATCAACAACAGGAAGCACAGATAGAAAGAGATTTGATATCTTCTCTACAATCCTGCCTCTGGTAATAGTTACTGCTAGAACTCAGAACTCCCTCGGAGGAGGGAGGGAAACCATATTTCTTCCAATATCTCCGCTAACTGCTCTGTTGTAATTTAAATTCTAAGAAAGGACCAACTATATAGCTGGGAAGAAATCACACAAAAACCCCCACCACTGCTCTTCTCCAGGGGTTTTCCCCAACCTTCTAACTGTTTTAGCCAAGTACAGATAAAATCTATGCCCTAAACACTAATGCAGACAGTGCCCCCAGAACGACAGACTCAGATGTGGGTAGAACTGCTCGGGTAAGAGAAAAGGTCATCTACCACGGCCTATGTGGCCCCTGACTGCTCTGCTAATACCAGATGCAGAGATGGCATCTGGAAGACCAACTTATGGCCACAGGCAAGTGAAATAAGAGCAATCAGCACAAGGAGACAGACAGAATGTGGAGATCSTTGTAACTTCCAATTTCTCCTCGCCAGGCTGGAGTTGAACAGACACCTACCACTGAAAAGCTACATATCCTGTGGTTCCTTCTCTGAATTTTGTAAACAGCTCTGTGCATGTTACTGCAAGTCCTTTCACATCARACCTGGGGCTGAGGCTGCCATGCATTGCTTAAAGCATCCAGGTCCAAATTTCACATCTAAAACAATGATGTTTGGATCAGAAATGCTATTTTGATCCTCTTTTTTTTAGTAGCCCCGGCCTTGAGGGGCAACTGGCTTAGAATAGTTGAAATATTTAAAAACTCTGCTGTGCTGACAAAACAGGGATTTGTATGTGCTCTGTACTTCTGGCTAATCTCAGCACAGAGTTCAGATGCTGAATGAATCTTCTTTTCTCTCATCATTCAGTGTATTAACTCGAGGTCATGCTCCACTGACACTTGCAAACAGCACCCGGCTCTGTCAGTCACAGCAACTCATAGAAGGAGCCTGAAAGGAATTAACTCCATCTAATAAACATCCCTGGCTTGCACAAAGCCCCTCAGGATGGGAGCAACAGCAAACTAGGACTGATGGCAAACTCTTGGAGGCGGGAGTAGGGTTTAACATACATAAATGGAAATGTTCCAGTTTGCAGTGGTATCACAAATGCATTATGTCATAGATATTTYACTTATGTCTTGCTTTCAGACATCTACAAAATCCAGCCAGCTGCTTTTGTTGWCTGTGGTTACAGTTAAAAGAGACCAAATGACACTTTGCAGCCCTGTGATCCAAAGCACAGTGCCCTGAATCACTTCAGGAGAAAGAAGTGGTGGCAGGAGTTAGTTCAAAGCTGTAAGAAAATGGAGAGAGCAGACCAATAATACAAGCAGTTAAAGAACTTTATTTCTTAAAGGAAAATTAATTCAGCAGCAATAGACAAAGGTGCTGCTCACAAGAAAAACCTCATATTGCCAATGTGCAACATCACATAAATGTGACGTTAAGAGATGTGAGAACATCTGTGCAACTGTTATCTAAGGGCAGATCAATTCTTCTCCTTTCCTCTTTTTTCTTTCCCATTTCATTCCAGAAGCTTCAGGAGACTTCTTCCTCTGGTGCCAAACTAACTATTTTGGGAGTGGGAGCAAYAATTTGTATTCTCATCCCAGAATCACCAGGTACTTCACTGAAAGTTTGATAAGGCCTTGCTGTGTATCTGCTGTAGGAAAAATATTGCTTGTATTTTGTGCTCCAACAGGAAACAGAGGCTGTAGGAAGAGCTACTGAAGATTCCCATAGGTAATAGTCCAACCTAGGACAGGAACACAGTACTTCTACCTTTCACTTTTCTCTCTGAATAATGCTTTCTTATTAATGAGAAAATCTGTCCAGGGTAAAAGGTTAGGAGTATTCCATCCCAAAGGACATTTGGATGCTCTGGTTTGTTTTGCCTCCCTTTATGCCCAGAATATGTTTACTAGRGTGGTTGGAAGGAAGTGACCAACTCTTCTTTGTTATTAATGTTACTTATTTGTCAATAAGACTATCAAGAACTGTCTTACAAAAATATTAAAGCTGAGTCATATACCAATAAAAACAGACAAATTCACTCTGGCAGCTGCAATAGTGAATTTAGCTTACTTTTGCTGTGTCTCAGCAGTGTGGCATATGGTTCTATGGTGATTTCATTTCATTTCAGACTTTCTTTTTGACATAAGATGAAGTCTAATAACATCTCAAATGGAGTTACAGGAAGAGCAAAGGCAACTCTTTTTATTATAAACAAGGAAGTCCATGCATCTTCCTGCCACATGTAAAGGCACCTATGACTCTTGCTAGAGAAGTGAACAGCTGTTCTAAACATCTAAATTCTATCTGTGTAAAGACCTCTKCATCTCTAATGTGCACAGCCAAGCAAGCAGTGATTGAAGCAGAGGTTGTGTGTAGATCTCCTCCTGACACTGTTTTGATCAAAAGTTCAGGGTGTGAAAAGCACTAGTGTCTCAATTCTCCTATTCATTCAGCCAGATACAGCCTATGATTGATAAGTATGAGATTAAAAAGTGAAAAGTGACATGTTAAGCAGGTGATAGGATATTTACTGACTGAAATCACAAGTTAAAAGATCATATTTTTCTTTTGAGAAAATATGCCAATTTTTGAGGCTACAGACAGCAAAAAGAATGGTGATTTTTAGCAGCCAGAAAGCAAATTATTAAATGGCACAGTATTCCCAAGGATCCTGGAAAATGGAGATGCTGATTGTTTCGGTAAGAGCAYGATACTGACTCTCTATGATTAAGTTGCTATTGCTCAGCTGGGGTGTTGTTCACAGTAATCTGGGTCTTGCTCATGCTGACTCACATCTCCTTCATTCTCAGCAGGGATTTGTGTTTCTTACCATTCTGGCCTCCAAGGTACTGAGCCTCCTGCATCTTGATGAGTATGGGACACCTGGGATCAAACATCAGGGAGCAGGAGCAGTCACTGCTGGAGTTTCCCGATGTGAACATGTCAGACAATGCCCAGGTCTTGTGATCTAGTGTGGATTTTTCCTCTAGAGGGGAGGGCAATGGGAGGAAGTGAGAATGTGAGTCAGAAAGGTGCAACAGTTTACTTAGCAAAGGATGGCCTTTTCATGCAGTTTTGTTGTTTTAGTTAACTGCTCTGCATCCTATTTTATATAATCATAGGGAACCAACCAGGCCTTAACCMTCAAGGATGGCAGAAAGTGAACACGTGTGGAATTGATGTAAGCAGGTTTTCATAAGAGTGTGGTGGGTGGCTYCACAACCTCCATGGGCAGCATTTCCAATGTTTAACCCSYCTTTAAGTGGARAAATTCTTCCTGATATCTAAAGGGAACCTCTCCTGGTACAACTTGAGGTCATTTCCAATGGTTGGCTGGAAGAAGAGGCTGACACCACCTTGCTACAACCTCCCTTCAGGTGGTTGTAGAGAGTGACAAGGTCACCCCTGAGCCTCCTTTTTTTCAGGTTAAGCACCCCTAGCTCCCTCACCTGCTCCTCATGAGACTTGTGCCCCAGACTCTTCCCCAGCTCCAAAACAMAGGTTTTGTGGCCTCACCAGTGCCAAGTACASAGAGGCAATCACTGCCCTGGTCCTGCTGGCCACACTTGTGCTGATACAGACCAGGATGCCATTGGCCACCTTGATCACCTGGGCACAGCTGGCTCATGTTCAGGGCTGCCAACCAGCACCCACAGATGCTTTTCTGCTGGGCAGCTTTCCAGCCACTCTGCCCCCAGACTGTAGCACTTAATATGGTGGTTGTTATGACTGAAATACTGAAGAATGACAAGTRGAGCCAGACAAAGAGATGTCAGTTTGCAGGAGGTGAAAGAAAAAAATGTGGCAGTAGAGCACAATGGATTAAACMAGTCATTAAAAGTATGCAAGGGAGACATGCACGGGGTGATGGGTTTTTCTACCACTCTGCATGCCTCTTACTGCAACTGAACAACACTTGCCCTGAGTTACAAAATTTCATAGGACATGTAAAATTCTACTTCCAAGTCCTCTGGCCTCATTATGGTCTCTGTTATAAGGGGCCCATCTGCACCTCATCAAAGTCATCATAAATTTCTGGATAGGTTTGGGATAGATGACTAGATTATTGCTCTAATTTATCCATGTATACTATTAGTAGTTACCTACTTGTTCTTTTAATTAGACTAAAATTTGCCAAAGCATATGAAAAATTGCTTATCCCACTGAAAACAGAATTGTCTGCTGAAAGCTCACAGCCCATTCTTCAACTTTTGCATAAATATTTGGTTGTATATTTTTATGTTCGGCATTAAAAGTGTGTCACTGGGGACATGTGCTGGTTGTGAATGCTGTACTTCCCACCAGCACCTGCTTCTTRAGCAGGCTAAATGTGGAAACGTATTGTAATGGCTGAGCTGTGCAGACAGTTTATTCTCTGTTCTGCAGCAGCATGGGTAAAGCACGAAAATTTGTATCTGTCTGAGTTGACCCAGAGGGAAACCTGACCAAGAGGCTTTAGCTTTGAACTGAATTCAGTTGTGTGTTGCAGGGAGACTTGTTTGTTTTAGCTTCTGATAAGTAAGTGTGACTGAATTTAGCCTTGAAAGATCCCACTGGGATGAAAAATAAAATTATTTATGTTGGAAAAYGTCAAAATCAAAACTAGCAGTTTTCTCTTCACTCTTTTCTCTTTTTTTCCCCATTTTTGCCAGTCATAAATGATTGTCCCAAATACTTTCAGACTTCCCTGATGTCCTGGGTTATGCCATGGCATTACATTCTTCTGTAAATCAGTTCCTCATCCCAGGTTTGTGACTTGGCCATTGAGGATGGCCCTASAGCCTAAAGTACAGCATGGGCTGGAGGGAGGGGAGTCATGGAGATCCTGTACCAGCAGCAGTGTCCCTGCCTGTGTGACACTGCAACCCTGCAGGCAAAGGAGAAAAAATCAAATCCTGGTAGCAGTGGGATAAAACTGCTTAGAAACTCTCAGCTAAGGGCTGTCTTTTTGACCTGCTGGTCCAGCAAGCAGGGTTGTCTAATTAATTAGGAAAAAAGAGGTGAATTAATTGGATTTAAATTCTTGGATGATGAAATTGACCTGAACTTTCAAACGTTTGTGCAACAGCTCTCCTTCCACACATGTTAAACAAAGAAATCTCATAYTCTCCCAGTTTCAAAATCCTTGCTGAGTTCAAGCTGTGTTTATCCTGACAGAGCCCATGCCATGTTGTCAGCATGCTTAGGTTTTTCTGCCATTAATCCTTCCAAGCCCRGCAAAAAGACATTGCATATTTGAAGTCCATCTCTCTGAAAGCTGCCTCAGCCAGAGGCTGTGTGTGTTTGCCAGCTGATCAAAGATCCACCCAGGCAGCCACTGATCAGCAGCATCTCCCCTTCTCAGGATACCCTCAGTGAAGAAACTTCTCTGTGAGGGACAAGGTCTGAACAAGCCTTGCTATAAGGAGTGCAAAAGGAGGCTAATTCCATTTCTTTTCACCACACACTTATTTATTCCATCTCTTCACTTTGTATTTTACTGAGGTTATCATATCAAATACAGGYATAACGTAGAATATGCTGGAAGGAAGCAGCTCCACTGGAAACAACTTGGTTTCCATCTGGGATCTTTCAGAAATGGTCTCTTTTCCWCACTTCTTTTGATCTGGCTAATTAAACACACTGACAACTCGTGCCACAGACTTTTTTTACACTTACTCATCTTAGAAGAAATTTTTTTGTAAACAAAGCTAAAGCAAGATTTCTGTGAATTGGGGGAGTTCCCATTTGCAAAATCAAATTAGTGAAGAATGTAAGAGCAATATTAAATTTTTTTTAATGTAAAATAATACCTGATGGTTATTTTGGTGAACTATGGCCATTTGAATTGATATTGGAATCTGTGGTGAGATTCTCCTCTAGGCCAAACGTGCAGTCAGTATCACATGCCCAGCAGGGCYTTTGAGAGACACTGTGCAGACTGATACCTCTTTCTCCACAGAGATGGTATGGCATAGCCTCACACTGTTCCTTTTGTCCAGTTCCCATCACTTCTCACAGCAAAATTTCTCCTTGAAGGGAGAAAGATCATTCTTAGTGGTCTGTGGAGTGAGAGCAACTTTTAGTTGTGATATTCTGGGCACACAATACCTTGAATGGATTGAAAACCACCACTTCACATATTGCTCAATTTATCACAACTGTAAGACTATAACAAAGACATTAGATCATGACCCATGTAGCTCTATGTTCATTACCCACATAGCCATGAGGCAGATTCTTTCATCTGCTGGATTTGGCATCTTTCATTGTCAGATTGTTCTTTTGTTGGGAAGGAGGCCAGAATTGCTTTAGTTCTGATGTTGTATGTTCACAGAAAAAATGTACRTTGCATTCTGAATGGAAAAAAAAAGAATAGGAAAAAAGCATAGGTGTTTTAATGGCTGCATCACACTCCCAAACAGCAACAGATATCACAAAACTACAGCATATCAGGATGGACATTCTTATCAAAAGCAAAATTGGCCAATCAAGCCACCAAGAACATTTTTTTGAAAGTGCTCAGACCAAGCAAGAGCTGGCCATCTGAGCTCACTATTTGTGACAGCCCTGCTGTGACATCTGGGTGTGGCTTTGGCAATAACCTCTAAAAAAGACAACACTTGGGCACTTCAGAGAGCAGCCCCATACAGAGGGAACTGTGGCAGAACAGAAACATTTGGGAAATGCTCCCATCACTACCCATGGTTTCACGTCTCTGCAGAATCCTTCTGTCGTACGTGAGCTGAAAACATACTTCCAACATACATCAGCACCTTTCCATTCATTAAGGTATTTAAGAAGAGGCAGGATCTGCACTTGAGTCTACCTTGAGGGTGTAATTGTGTGTTGCTAATGTAATGGCTAGAGCTGGTGATCCAAAAGGCAGCATATGAAAGGTCAATGTGCAGAATGCAAGGTTGTGCAGAGCAATTGGAGGAAGAATGGAGTACGATTTAACAGAGGAAGAAGGAAGAGGGAGGGCAAGGGCAGTGAACGAGAGAGTGATAAGATGACTTCTAAAAATGGGTCCTGCAGAGGTGAAAACAAAAGCATTAACTCCATCAGTTATATCCAATGAATGTCTTAAAAGGAAAGATTGTAGATAAAGGAAGAAAGACACAAAATCCAGGAACAGAGCTGGCCATTTAAGCCATGTGCATGCAAATTTCAGAGGAGCTGTTTCCACGTACATAGTCATCACTGTTTCCACGTACATAGTCATCACCATCATCATCATTCTATACATTATGTGTATGTCCTCATGGATGCCCTTAAAACATCACGGGCAATGACATGCTTTAAAAGGCAAGGTATGGTATAATATTCTGGTCTTATATACCCTAGTGAATGTCCRAAAGTGGTTTCTATGAAGAGTCTGYATGGCACAAATGATAACAAGACTTAATTCCTACATTTGTGTCATGTTTACCACCATACTTTGCATTTTCCCAAATGAATCTCAACTCTCCTGACAATCAGAGAATGTCAGAACCCAGTGCAGCATTATTACAGGGACTTATTTATTTMACACATACTAAAAATAGTATCATAACTTAAACAAACAAAAAAAATCAGGCTAATCACATGGGCCCATGAGAACCCAATGAGATTCAACAAGTCCAAGTGCAAGATACTTAGGTTAGGAGCAATTTCAGAYACAAGAGCAGACAGGGAGAAGAATTCTTTGAAAGCAGCCTGCAGAGAAGGAYTTGGGGGCTCTTGTAGATGAAAATACGAAAAGAGTCAGCAGTGTGTATTCCCAATCCAGAAAGCCAAACTCATCCTGGAAGGTGATTCTGCTCATGTGACCTCACTGGGAGTGCTGCATCAATGCCTGGGGTCCTCAACACAAGATCTGAACCTGCAGGAATGGGTCCAGAGGAGGGCTAGGAAGAGGGTTGKAGGGCTGGGTCACTTCTTCTATGAGGACAGCTTGGGAGAGTTGACATGGTTCAGTCTGGAAATCACTGTGGCCTTTCCCTGCTYAAAGGGGGCTTAAAAAAAATGAGTGAGAAACTTTTTATACAGGCAGATAATGATAAGACAAGGAGGAACCGTTTTARAACTAAAAGAGGAGAGATTTAATTAGRTGTTATGAAGAAATGTTTGCTGCGAGCATGGTGAGATACTGGTTCAGGTTTCTCAGAGACTTTGTGGATGYCCCATCCCTAGAAGTGTTCAAGGCCAGGTTGAATGGGGCTTTTAGCAACCTGATCTACTGGTTTGCATCCCTGCAGGCCATTGTATGACTCTGATTAATTTTCTAGCAATCACTTTTGTGCTTCTATCACTGGTTTGAGGTGTTGTCATTCACTTTAATGTTAAATGCCTTGGACATGCTTATAAGGTTTATTTCAGTTTCTGATTAAATATTTCAGTTGCTGGATAGCTTTTATCCCCACAGCATTTGGATGAGTACACCACTTGTTTAGGGCCAACTCCAGTGGAATTCAGGATTTAAATCTCATTAAAATTATGCAACCAAAAAGGGATCATTTATATTCTTCATTGGTTGTCCCCTTGTTTTTCTGCAGATGTAAAAACTCAGTTTTGGAGAAGAAAARCTCTATGCAACTCTATCGCTGTATTAACCTGATACAACAACAGCTGTTATAATATACAGTCACAAGTCCATGTCTTGTGTACTCCAAATTGACTCTGTATCCTTGCAATGAGACAAAGGAATGCCATGGGTTCATGATAGTGATAAAAYCATAACCAAGGAATAGGCAATAAAAAGAAAAATAAAACTTGGACACTCTCCTTGTGAATGATGCTCCTAATCATGTTGATTTCCAGTTACAAATGGCCTGAATATTATGTTACCACACTGATTTACGTTAGATGAAGATTGGGTCTAGTGTRTTTCCAGGCATTTCATTGTTGCTAGACCCTTCCATGGCCTCAGGAGGGCTGGCAGGAGGTGTTTTCATGGAAATAGAGTTTTCTAAAGTGCTCTGACTTTCCTCAGGTCACAGTTTTAAGTGCTGCTGCATAAACCTGTATCTCAGGAGGGAGGCAATTCACAGCAATTATATGGAAATCAAGGTAGAGGTGTCAAGCTAAATTCTTGGCATGACTTGGTCAAATGGAAGTAGTTCTCAGAAAGTCCTATGCCCTTCACAGTTCCACTGTTGTGCTTTCCAGTTAGGGAATTTAGTCTTGGAAGAGACTGTTGCTACAGTGGTTTCTAAGGAGCATTTCAGGAAATATGGGCTGCAGATATGTTCAGAGGGATCACAGACTACCCTGGGGATCCATCACCTGGGAGGATGGACCAGTCTGTCCCCTCAAAGTCAGAGACCTGTTGCTTAGGACAGTCTATTTATGTATTTTCGGCATGTGCCTCATCTGATGGTCAACCTTACTGCAGTCTCTGTTGCAAACACTCAGCCAGAGGGCACAGCTGTCAATTCTATTACAAAGTTACCTTTTTTCATGTAAGAACAACTTCTGACCAAAAATGTTCTTTCTCATGTGGCTTGGATCCACTATTCCTCTCTTTTAAGTATCTGACAGGTGAAGTTGGCAGAGCAGAGTGTTCAACTGGGCCCTCCCTTACAGCACCTCATTTTCCAGGGGGGTGTTTCTTGCATGCACCAAGATTGTCTTTAAGGATCAGAGAAAGCGTGAAAAGGATTTTTCAAAGCAAACAAATGAAACAAATTCTGACTGGTCTCTTTATCCTTTAGCTGGAAGCTACTTCTTCTAAGGGGATCTCATCCAAAAGTGAGTAATCATAACTGTGACACTGAGAGCAAAACAACAAGTAATTTCCTGTACTTTTGTCTTTCTCATTTTCCACAAGTGCAAATAGCTTCAATTACTTCCTCAAAGTTTGATGAGTTCCACAGTGGGACCAGTGATTAACTGTAAGGGAAATTTTTACTTTGCTCCTTGAACTTCTGGTTTTTTGGTAACCACTGAGCCATTCCACAGCAGCACTGAATGTCACGCCTAACTAATCACCTGGATGGAAACACAAGGGGAAGGGAAGAGGTGGTGGCTGGAACAGCCCAGCCAACATGCTGCAGATGAGCGACTTTCCATGTGGCCCTCAAGTGTCATGCATTGGGAATGAGTTGAGTCATGTTCTGAACACCAGAGCGTGAGTAAGAAAGCTCAGCCCCCTCTGAAGCTTGGTTTTATTGATGAGCTGACATCAGCTCCTGTTACCAGCCAAGTTCCCCTGAGCTGAGTCTCTGTGACTTCCTCTACTCTGATCCTCTCTGCCAAAATAGGTATTCTCACCCACCTGCAGCCAGGGCCAGCCAGAGCTACACTGACTCAACAGAGCAAGGAAAGGGGCGTGCAAATGTTCTGCCTCACCTCCTCATACTGCATTGCCATAATAGAGAAATAAAAACTGACTTGAGGAGCAGTGGAGGAAGAAGAGAGGAAGGTTTTATGAGTGCTGGCCCCAGTTTTCGTGCTGAACTCATACTGCTGGTTGAGGGCCTTCATGTGAGAGACCTGGTGCTGACTGGTAAACTGGTTCAGGTAACTTGAGAATGACTGTGATATAAAATACCTTTAAAAGGTTTTCAAAGGAGGTGGATTCCTGATGAATTGCATGGGATATTGGGCAGTGGGTATCCTGACACTCATAGCAGGTTGCATGTTGGCTGGAGGAAGGAGGAAGACTGGCCCAAAGTGTGGCTTTCCTACCAAGCCCTGGGTGCTGCTGCTCTGCACCAGTGGATCTGCCATTCAGATGGAAAGCACCCAGACCACTCTGCTTATTGGAAACCACATCTTCTAAGCATGTTGGCAAAGGCAAGCTTTGGCTCATTTGCTAATGTTCCCAATAAGAAAGTAACTGTTTTTCATCAGACAGTTGGCATTTCTTCAGTCAGTGTAGAAAGAAGACCACCAGTCTAGTCCATACTGGTTTACACTGCTCTCCTACTCATCACGTCATCTTTGTCAACAAATTCCACTGGGAAAGAATAGCTAATGGAGCATGTTCAGTCAGTAGTTTGGAACAAGAGGGAGAAAGGACTGCAAGATTCAGAAACCAAAGAGAGGGCAGTGTTTCCTGAATAGCTTATTCCTTTGTGTTTATTTGCTGAGAGCAAACATGAACTGAGGGAAAGGTGATGAGGCCAAATAGACAGGGGTCTATTTGAGCACCAGGGGGATGGCAACAGGTGCTGTAGGCACTCTTCCAGCTTGCTTGACAGCTCTGGGGCCTTAACAAGAGGACCCTGGAGTAAAAACAGCATTGTTACAGACCATGAAAATTCATCCATCCATATCACCAGCATATGGAAATTTTCTTCTCCTTGATCTAGAGGTGAATTCTTTCTTAGCAGCTCACCTAGCCACTGACCTTTTTGCTGGCACTGTYGGGCAGCAGTTGCTAGACTGGATGATAAGCTTGTGAGGCAGGAGTTTGGGCAAGGCTCTCTTTGCCACTCAGTCCCCTTTGCCAACCCCCTAAGTTTAAAAGTTTCTCTAAATGGGAAACTGAGCAGCCGATAATGACAGTGCTACCTGTAAACCTCCCCATCCCATTACCTTCTGTGTAGGTTTACTGAATGCGTGAGGAAAATGCAGATGTGCTGGTGATTTTCCTTGACCTAATGACCCTTTAGGACCTGCTGCAAGCCTTGAGGCTTCTGGGAGCTATTTGGAATATGAGGACAATGGAAAAATGGTGCACGATCTCATTCACAGCTCTCCCTCTGTGATGCTTTCATAACTTCCATGCAAAACCTATATGCCAAGACCTGGGCTAGMACTTTACACAGAACACCCTTAAGAGGTGCATCAGTACATGATGCAGATTTCTTCAAAAGAGATTTTATTGCACCACTATCTGTTGCCTGGCACAGAAAGAGAAYTGGGTGAATATTCACCTGCCCCAGAACATTGCTTATTTAGACGCAGTTTCAACTGAATAGAAAGTTTTTCACTTCTTGGCCAAATTATTCTGCAGAGTCACTTGCTCTGCAGCTGCTGCATCCTCCTGCTTCTACATGGCAGCATTTCAGCAGTATTTGGAAGGGAAGCATCTGCCTGTCACAGCATTACGCCGAGCTTTGGGATTCTCCCAAGTGGCACTCATTATATCCGTGTACGGGGATATTATTAGCGCATTTTCATCCAGCAACAGTCAATGTCAGATTGCTTCATGATGAGTTCAACAGGCATCAACATTGCAAAAAACCACCAGACAAATGTCTTTTTACTTGACCTCTTTAATGCAGTCATAGATCATTTGTGCGTTTAACATCTCTCAAAACCTCGATGCATGTGTGCTTACAAAACAGATATCTTTTCACTCCTTATTTTCCTCCTTCAAGTGCCATGAGAAATTATTTAAGGAAGTTTTAATGAAATGCATCTGTCACTTATGAAGATAAATAGCCATAGTATGGCTTTCCATTACTGGAAATGGCAGAATTAAATTAGAAAATTACAATCCTCAGCATCTTCCCTGACTTGTTTCTGCATAATGTGTTAGAAAATATGCCCACATAGGCAGAATGCTGCAATTCCAATGGAGCATGTCATAAAACAAGACCCCTTTTTATGGTTGTTTTGTTAGTTTGCACTGAGGAATTTTCTTCCATGGATGAATTTTGGTCCTGTTCCTGGGTAAGGGAGCCAAATTAGTACAGGGAACCTAACAAGAGTGGCAAATAGATAAAAGTTTCCCTTTCTTCCAAAACCTAAGTTCTGGAATTGATTCTRTATTTGCTCTCAACCCAAATAGGAAGACCACAGTAGAGCATATTATCCAGACTGTATAATTCTTCATTTCCCATTTAAAAGGCATCTCCATTACGTGGAATAAAATTAGTGTAACCATTAAAATTCTTGGGGCAACACTTTGGACAGTAGGAATAAATATTGTTCTCTGAGTCTTCATAGACAAAAATTATGGCTATTAAAGGAGACATTTAAATGGACAGTGGAATGGTGTGTCTCTTAAAATKGAATGGCCACCCTCATTAGCAAGCTGGTTTTTATGTCCTCAGAAGAAGGTTGTTGGTAATTGGTTTTGTCTTTTTGAGTGAAGACTCAGACTCCTTAGAGTTTAGCCCAGTTAGAGTGAGCCAGAATGTGATTTGTAGCTTTCAGCCCTGCCAGTCCTGGATGCAAAGAGGTAGAAATTGAAATGGGCGCATAATAGRAAACCTCTCATATTTCTCACCTCTGCTTCCAGGTGGTAAGGAAGGATGCTAACAGAATATTTGTGTCCCTCAGCCCTCACATCCACTCCAAATCAGCAGGGCATGCTCCTGTTTCCCTGCTCCATTGACCTCTGACTCAGCTAGCACCCTTCCACTCATCCTCCTGGTGTTTCTGTTTTTAGGGCATGTGAGTTTTGCAATTTTTTTTTGTGGCATCGGAGATGGCTTCAGSAGAGGCAGGAGTAATTTGTCCGTGCCCACTACCCAAACCCAAACATCTTTCTAGGTGCATTCCTAACGAATACTCTTCCCTCAGTTACTGAATAAATACTTTTAACTACTGKGCTTTTATTCCAAGCTGGTCACCATGCTGCAGTGCCCTCACCAGCTGGTGTGTGGCTGTTCCACTGCCATTCCCGCTGAGCCCAGCACTGCCTGTGCATGTCAGAAGCGTTCAGCCAGGAATCCTGCAGAAATGAGGCAGGATCACTTTGTATCAAATCTTGGGGGTAGCCAAACGCAGATGAAAAGGTGTGAGCAGAGAATGGGAGAGCAGAGAATGTCCTTGTAACTAATGAATTGTATCATATCATATCGCACCATATCATATCATACCATATCATATCATATCATACCATAGAATGGCTTGGATGACCAGGTTAAAAGGAGAGAAAAGGAATTTCCCTCTCCCCTCCCCTCCCCTCCCCTCCATTAGGCTTATTTATTTCCAAATTCAATTATTGTCATTTTTGCTGTTCCTGGTTTTCCAACCTGAATACCTGAAACGTCGCAAAGATTCCTGTGAGGCAGTGTGTTTGTGTGCATGTGTGTGTCTGTGCAGTAACTGAAAGTCTCAATRTATTGAATACATTCTGGGCAATCTCAGGGCTCTCTGAGAACAGGAGGGAAGCAAATAAAACATATGGGGCACAAAGATGGGCTTGTTGAGAGATGAGAGCTTTTAAAGCCCCAGCTGCTTTTCTTTCACCCTCATCTTAATTGAACTGCTCAGATAATAGCAAACCTGCATGAAATAAATACTGGTTATCCCAGCTYTGACCTTCAGTAATCCTGCAGGAGTGTGGATAGGGAGGCACAACACTTCGCTGTTTCCTTGACTATATAAAAGGAAGAAATACTCAGATTTGAATATACAGATGAAGAGGAACAGCATAATTGACAAGTATAAATAGCACCAAGGTCACAGAGAAACAGTCTGWGCAGTGGTCAGTGTGGCAAGTGCCTGTTCTCCAGGAGGCATCACTATTCGGTTCTTGCAGACGGGAACACACCCCTGTAAGGCTCCCAGATAAGGATGGGATTTTTTTGAGCATTCACATCCCAAGGTTAGCATGTCTTGGTAGCTTATCCTAGGAAGCTTTGAAATCTGATCACCTCTAASTTACCTGATGCTGCTCTGCATGTTATTAATAACCCCACATTGACCAAAGCCTTACAAAAATCCAGTCTTATTATTTAGGTCTTTGACTTTCTCTGTACCATATTCTATAGATTCACTGCATCCAGTGCAGAGAAGCTTTTTTTTTCCTTCATGTAATGTCATGTAGTTTCATCAAGTTTTGCTTTTCTCTGCCCCTTCATRCAATCTGACCAGAGGTGATGAGCAACTTCTTCTCTCTGCCTCCTGCCATCTGGAACAGGCTTGTCACTATTTTTSTACTTTGATGGTTTTCCATCTCATTCCAAGTCTCAGCTGAAAGTTACTCCCTTCTCCCTTACTTCTGTCTTYCTGCTCTTACTTATCTCAGAAACTACATTACTCGTTTCTGTAAAGGGGTTGAGAGACGGACTTTGCATGATGCAAAAGACTTCAAAGACTTTATCCTTTAACCTTTGCTTACTAAGGTACGAGCCTGTAGTGGAGACAATGGGGTTAGAAGAATCTTCAGGATGGAGGCTATCCACAGACCAAAYGGACTTTCTCCTTGGATACATAGAGGAAAGAGTAAAGATTTTATTTAGAGCATTCCCAATTGTAAATGCTGACATCARCTCCAACTCTCCTGGGCTTCACGGGCTACAGGGATACTGCAGCAGWGTATGCTGCCCCAGCATGGACCTGGGAGTCAGCTGGCCCTGTATAATTAGCAAGTCAGGAAGATAAATGACCAGTGATGAGCTGTAGGAGGCAACGGACAGGTTGTAGGATGGAAATGATCTTTCATGTCAAATCCTGACACAGGTCAGGTTAGACAGAAGGAGAGGCTGGCAGTAGTATTCAGAACGGGCTGAAAGGCCAAGAGTTTTTTCAGAGGGAGAGGCAGGACTGAGTTCTGTTTGCGCTGATTTTAAAATTCTGCCTTGCAAGAAGCTTCAGCATGGGTTGGAAAATGAGGCTGACCGTCTTAAAAAATGCTGGCCAAGTATGGAAAAGAAAATGGTAYGGAAAACTGACCCTAGGGTATGGATGTGGGCCTCCTTTGCACTTCCTGCTTCACAGCTGATCTTGGAGGGGAAGTGCCTGGTTGACTATGTAAYRGTGATGCAGAATGGTTACTGYCTTGACAAAATAYTGATTCTTTCCATRTCTCACCATATTAAAAACCCTCAGGATTTTGATTCYGGTTTGGATGCAAGGAACAGGAAAYGGCTCCACACAATGTGACATGTTGCTCTTTGGCCATAAGACAAAGAGSATAAAATGAATGCYAGGCARGAGATATTCTYSTAGCAACAGCAACACTTTATCAACCTTTGTGTTTCAAAGTGACAAGACTCACAGGAGACCTATATCCCAGTTAGTCCGCCTGAGCACTGTGAAATGTCCGCTTGGTCTTACTCCACCAGACCTTGCCCAACACAGAACACTTTTCATGCCCYACCAGGAGTTCTTAGACTGTCATCAAAGTTTTTCAGCAGCAGCYATCATCCAGGATGAGCAGGAAGTAAGAGATTGACTTTGTCAATAATATTTTACATATAATATTATTCAGGATATATTAGATCACATTCTCAGGTGGTGTTAGGTGGTGCACAAGCCTATGCCCCTGAGTAAAAACTGAACTTTTAGGGGAAAATTACCCATTTACATTAGAAATCCAGGTATGTGGACAATTATATCATCAAAGCTACCTGGAAGCTTTTAATACTTTGAAAAATGTCATGCATCTACCTCTGCTTCCTCATGATACTKCAGGGCAAAGAAGGGAAAAAAGCTCATGTCATGGTTTAACTCCAGTAGGCAGCTGAGCACCACACAGCTGTTCACTTACTCACTCCACCTGTCCCCCACAGGGTGGGGAATTGGGAAAAAATATGCAAACCTTGTGAGTTAGGAGCAGTTTAATAATTGAAACAAAAATCCCCATAATAATAAAACATAATAAAACCCATAATAATAACAAATAGTTATAATAATTGTAATAATACCACCAACAATAACAGTAACAACAACAATAATAATAATGGAAAGGAGAAGAGAAGATAAAACCCAGGAGAAAAAAGTGATGCACAATACAATTGCTCACCACCTCCTGACCAATGCCCAGCTCATCCCCTGGCAACAATTGGTCCCTCCTGGCCAAATTCCCCCAGTTTATACACTGAGCATGACGTTCAGTGCTATGGAATATCCCTGTGGCCAGTTTTTGTCAGCTGCCCTGGCTGTTCTCCCTCCCAGATTCTTGTTCTCCTCATTGGCAGAGCATGGGAAACTGTAAAGCCCTTGATTTTTAGACTAAGCCTTCCTAGCAACAACTAAAACATCAGTGCGTTATCAACATTATCCTCATCCTAAATCCGAAAGAGCACTCATAAGCTACGAAGCAGAAAATTAACTCTATCCCAGCCAAAACCAGTACAGCCTTAGAATCAAAATTATGTATGAAGTGGAAAAAATTCTTTCTGTCCCTGGCAGGTAATCAGTAGAAGCTCCAGAGCATGGAATAAATTTTATGTAAACATATAATGTAGCAACACCTTTTTTTTCAAACCCACTTGGYGATTCAAGGACTCATATCACAAGTTTAAATTGAAGTTTCTGCCCATCACTACTCTATTTGAAAGGCTATTCCAGGATATCATTCTTCCAATGGTTGGAAACCTTCACCAATTTCCAGTCTAAATTTATTCATGACCAATTTATATCCATTTGATCTTGTTCCAGCATTATCCTCTAGGTTAAATAATTCTCTTCCCTCCCCAATATTTACTACTTGATATATMTATATAGAGTCATTTTCTCCCGTCTCCAGTCTTGTTTCACTAGGCCAAACAAACCAAGTTCTTTTTTCTCTTTACGTAAGATAGCCCTTCTGTTGCTGAGGAAAGATCTCTTTCTCTTCACCCCTGCAACCTTCAGTTTCTGTGCTTGGAACAGGAACTGTGGTATCAGACACGAGGCCTCGGGTGGTGTTTCCCTGTGTCCACCAACAAAGCCTGGCCTGATGCACCTGAGACTCAGACTGGCTTTTCACCACGGTGCCTCACTCCCAGCTCCCTGTCATGTGGCACAGCTTTTCAACGTTGGCAATATATTATTTCTGCATGATTTGCTTGGATGTCGAAGGATATGTGTATTAGGAAGATGAAAGTTGCACTTTCTTCCATGGCAAATTTGTTCTTTTATGCAGAACAGTTCCCAACAGAAACGTTCTAAGGAAAATTCTCGGAGTGGAAATTTCCCTTCTCCCTTCACATGAATACAACGTGCTCTTAAATTGGAAGCCTAAGTCCTAGGAGGACCTAGTAAGCAAACACAAAGAGACAAGGCTATTTTGGACCTTGCTTTGGAGAAATGTGGGATTTTCTGGCTTGTTTCATTTTAATTAAAGTAACTTTAGAGAAAGATGAAAAACAAAGACTTGTAAGTCTGAAGTGAATGGGAATAAAACAGTCTCAGAAGCCTGAATCTCCAAGGGCCTTGTCTCAGCTTCAGGAGGCAGCTGATCTTGCTCTGCACCTCTGGATTAGAGCCTGAGAAAAGCAAGTGCAGAATGCAACAGAAGTTTAATTGCTTTAAAACAAGCAAATACGTTAGCAAAGTGTGTGATAATTTTTGGGGCATAGTAAGGGAAATAACTGTGTAGAGAAGCAGGTTTCTGTCTTCTGTTGCTGTTGTTGTTTGGGGATTTTTAGTTGGTTTTGTTGCTGTTAATTTTATAAAGCCATCAGGAAGGGAGGCACTGAAATGGTGCAATTCAACGTGATTAAAATAGAGTTATTTCTTGTTTCAACTGGATTTTCTTGTTTTCTTGCTTGGATGCCTATCCAAGCATTCAGTAGAGTTAGGCTCAATACTGAATGTGGTTAAGAAATATCCAAGAAGTTCCCAGCACTTCTRATAAACTATATAATCATTCTGCATGGCCAGACTTTGCACTGACATGTGRAAATAAACTTTTTCTCACACTGGTTGTTCTCAAGTTTGATGCATAGATGACATAGAATTGGACCTCTTCTTTATGTTAAATGTTTGGAAAAGAGGGAACAGCCTCATTCTTCAAGAGGTTGGAGAGCAGTGGCAGTTCAGGGTTGGACACTTTTCTRTTTGAATATTTTACTTTTTGAAAAATGCACTTAGGTCAGTCAAAATCTGATTATGAACTGATGTTAATAAGTGATTTGTTAGCAACASACATTTCTGATGGAAGGCTAAAATTGTTTGTTTGCTGTTGCCCCATGGAGAATATTTCACTAAAATATTTGCACTCATATTTTGAAATAGAAAGACAAAGGAAACCAACCTAAAAACAATGTGGCATTTTATTTGGTTGAAATTATTGATGAGAGGAAATGGAAGAGGTGAATAAGGGAGTATTTCATACTGGAAAACTTATTCTTTTGTTTACCTGTTTGTTTCAATTCTGAATAAATCAAACCACTTTTTCATGTTTTGGTTTGGCCAGTGCTCTTTATCCTCAAGGCCGTCAATCAGTCTCAGAGGACCTGCAAAACAATCTCCTGGGATCATACTTATCTGTGCCAAAAGCAGATATCTGAGGGGTTTTGGGGAAGCCACAATTTTCTTTTTAATAGACCTGGATGCATTTTTCTGACATCAGTTTTATCACCCTTTGAATCCAGCTAAGCCTTTCACGTCTTTGCAAAGTATCGTAAAAATTAGTACTTGCAACAGCATCTGGATTGTAYGCCACGTATACAACAGTGATCTCAGCTCATTTTCAAGACAGATAATTAAGATTCAGTAAGAATAAACGACTGACCCATTGTTACTTTAACGATTCATTTGTGGAGTATAAATGATTAATTGGAAGCTCTTGCCTTCCTTTCACCTGGCCAGAATGATTCTATCACAATGTAGGGAATAGACCATAAACAAACCTCTCCATCAGAAATCTGTAATCTTTTGTTGATGGCTTGTTTGGCAGGCTCTGTGGATACTCTGGGACATCTTCCAAGCAGGGCCCAAAGAAATTAATTGTATCCTAACCTGCTTTGAAATATAGGTCAGCCTTTCATGGCTTTGCTAAAGCAGGCAACCGTAATCATCTAAGACAGTAAAACCTGGAAAAGGTGGAGTCTTTCAGGCTCTCCTACTGAGTATC
>CADDXX010000027.1:3203981-3304015 GCA_902810485.1 Alauda arvensis | reverse complement strand
GTCCAAAAGCCTGGAACTTCTTTTGATAACTTCTCCTAATCTTACAGTTTGTTTCTTCCTAGCTGCCTTTAAATTCCCAGAGCAGAAAGCCAGTTTTTAAAATGGAAACTGAAGCAGAAATGTTAAGTGACTCAATCAGAGAAAAAGTAACATGAAGTTTAGAAACTTTGGACACCCGACACTGGAATCACCAAATAGCTCCCCTCTGGAGTGATTAAGTCATCAGATGAGATGATGAAGCCAGCTCCTGTGGGAGGGTGCTGACGTGGCTCTGATGAAATTTGCTCCTCAGCCCCTCCTGAGACTATTGATCCTTCTGGCCCCAGCATGCTGCCTGTGCTCTGCAAGGGAAGCAAAGCCACTCCAATGGGGCACAACATTCCTCTGCTAAGTTCTTACAGAGCTGGTTGGCCCCAGCACAGAGACACTGTCTACCAGTGGCTACTTAGGCCAGCAACATGTCTCAACATAGATGTTTGTCTGGTTGGCTTATTTGCAGAGCATTTGGCAAAGAATTTTTTTTCTTAGAACACATTCTTCATCATATCAGGGAAACGACGAGTTAATTTTTAACCTTTCCCCACTGAGAGATTTAGAAATTCTTTATCTCCTTGATGCAAATTTGCAGTATCAGTGTCAGAAAAGATGATCATCAGCACTTATTTCCTGGATGRCTACAGAAATATCAAGACAAACTGCACTTATTTGAGGGTACATTTCTCAATGCTCTCAGGCTTTCCTGCTGTCYTAACAGCAGCAGCCATTTAACCACTCTCTAAGCTTTCAGTGTTTTTCCTAACTTGGTAAGCAAATATTGATCGTGACTAAGATAGCAACTGAGTTCATTCATGATAATAGATGGTCCATTGGCTGCACCCATTAAAGCTCCTTTAAAAGCAAGAAACAACTTTAATTGCCTGGAGAGACATGGGATGATATTGCAGCAGATTGAAACCTATTAATAACAGTAAATTCAAGGTTTACCCTAGCTTGTTTATGCTTGTTAGTATTAAAGCTTCCCATGGAATAGAAAGATGACTAAAAGGGTCATTTCAGACAGAATACCAGCCTGATTATGCAGCTTTTATAAAACACCCTCTTTAATCACTAAGARTATCATCATACAAAGCTGCAGTACTTTCTTGAAAAGACTTAGTTCTCTATTAAATGGGCTTTTTCTCCATTACCTGAAAGATTTGTAAATTTGGCATTTCTTTTATGCCCTATCATTTTGTTTGCCATAGGAACAGAGGACCAGAGGGCATCMCTGAATTCCTAGGAATTACTGCAGAGGAAGGATGCACAGTTTTTCAACTTCTAGCATCTGTGTCTATTTGAAAACCAGAAGCAATTACAAATATGTCTGYATGTCTCAATGAATGATTTTAGAGGCTTTTATAAGCCAAGACCTCCAAGATATTAACAAAACGCTGCTTCAAGCAAATAACAGTGCCTGGCAGATTTATCTAAGGACCTCTCAAACTTCAGTAAACCTTGGTTCACATGGTACACAGGCAATGAGTTTCATTTTTGTAGACACTCAAGCACAAGAAACTTCAGCCAAGAAGAAAGGATTAGTAATCTAAGCATGAGGGCAAGGTTCCTTTATAATACATTATTCCAGAACCACGTGGTCTTCCTTCAGTTCTCAGAATCACCAGTGTTTCAAGCACTGGAACTGCTGAACCTCAGCTTTATCTCAGAGGTTCTGTGACCCTGCTAGCACAGCTCCTCCTGCATATATGTCAAAGCACCTGTGAAACAACACCAAATTAGCATGGTGGGGTTTCACAGCCAGGCTGCACCTAGAGAAACAGCGAAACAGATCTTTGGCTTCTTCGACCTATTATCTCCCCTGGGAGATAATACATCTCTAATTCATCTGAAAYGAACTGCTTTATTAAAATTGGCAGGCATGTGAAGAGGACCCCTGAGGACTGTTTCCACTACACTCTGCAATATACAGAACTTTGATTTTTTTTTCTGAATTTACAATGAAATCAAATACTGTATTTACTATGAGGTCACTCCATAATTTTGGGGTTTTTTATTAAAAAACCCTCCTGTGTTTGGCAGGGTGTCTAAAGCTGACATCAGCAACATCTGGGAGCGCAGAGTAGCACCTCACAGATGCTGAGCAACAATCTCACTGAAGCTAATGGCAAAGACATTTGTTCACTGCGTACAAAAATTAGGCCCCTAGCCAACATTTTCCCATTTGAAGTTAGGCACTGCAGTTGCTACTGAGTACCACAAACATGTTCCAAATGTGCCTGCAACAGCATTACATTTTTCAGAAATGAAACAAAATCTTCTGCAGTTGACTATTACTGCCCTTTTTGTACAATCTAAAAAGTTTAGAGCAAAGGCAAATGGAAATTTGACAGATCTGTCACACAGAAAAGCAATATTGCTACTTATTATTCAAGAAGTCTTTACACTATCATGCCTTGCTCCCTGCCAACAGCTGAGGGAGACCCTACAGTCACCCCCTCTTGGGCAGGTACTGAGTTTTGGGGAAGGAGTACATTTGAAAATTAATGAGGAAAACCAACTCCTAAGTGCTATGTGTTCATCATCATTTTTTAAGCACTTAGCTGATTCTGCTGTCAGCCCTAAATGCCACCTTATCAGCAGACTGAGAAGTCCACTCCCTAAAGTTTCCTGCATATGCACTTACTGTTCATGATTTCTCTCACAATGCTTGATTCAGCATTAAATTAGCCTCACAGACAGAAGGTAATAATTGAGTTTTTTGCACTGAAACTGGAAAAATCATACTTTTGTGATAACACAACAAACATCAAATGGAATTGTCAGTTGTATACACCATCAGAAAAGGTCTTTTTCACTCCATTTGCTGTAAGTTAAGATGTGACCTGTGTTCCTAACATAGTATTCCAAAGACTCCCAGTGAACTTATTCCATTTCTGGAGAATGAGATACAGGAGCCCTACTGCCTATAAGGAATTCAAAACTTGTTTCAAACCCCACTGAGGTGTCAAGCCATGGGCCTAGAAAGCAGAAAGCCTTTATTCACAGCAATGTTGGGGGGAGCATGTCTGTGTACTAAGCAGGTGGTATGGCTGATGCTCTGAAACAGCAATAGCATGAATACCTGGGATTTATGTGAAATGCATTCCACTGTTGAGCGGACACAGAGTCAGCGGTTCACAATCCCAGACAGGTAGTTCAAAATCAGTAAAAAAAGCCATGAAGCACAATGACCTGTATGAAATGCAGAAGAATTTCAGGCATAAGAAATCTGGACAGGAAGGAGGAAGGCAGCATGTCCTTCTTGAGAGGGGGACTAGCTAAGTGAGAAGGGATATAGCTACACAAGGGAGGCAGGTTCTGTGTTTCAAAGGAAAAGCCATGACCTGAAGAGGACTCACGAGCATATCAAACACCTGAGAACCTATGATAGCAGYAAGGGAAGGGAGACAGAGAAATGTGCACAGTATTTTATTATTTCCTTGCACTGAGATAGTGCTTCTAAATCTTCCCATAAATATGTCTGTATGTTTTAGTCAAATGTTCAACTAAAAACCTAAAGAAATTTATTATAAATCCAGAGCACCTAAAGGGAAAACCCCCTAGGTTATAAAGCAATTTCATATCATATCTGGTAACCCCAGGGAAACTGAGCTAYAGGTTGCTCTTCCTCTGCAGGGTCCAGAGACAAAGATTCTTRGTCCAAAACTTCATTGTCTCTGCAGTCTGTTTAGTTAAATGTCTTTGGGAGAAGGCAAGACCCAGCTGGGAGCTGCCTCATGGGTACCTGGGCAGCAAGAGCTCTTGGCAATGCAACAGCAAAGCCCCACCAAGAGCTTTCCAGTGAAGCTCTGTTTCTGTRAACTGCTGTTTGTGTCAGTCACTACAGGACCAGGCTCCACACCGGGACATTACATGATGCTGGAACATTTTCCATTTCACAATATAGCTTTTCTGAATTAAGGTGGTCAGATGAGCTCTCTTGGAGAAACTCCTTCCCAGGTACAGAATCCCACTGCAARGTCCCTCGGTAAATGTGAAACAAGAATGTTTTACCTAGCTTGACTGCTTTTAAAATTTCAACCATCACTTCAAATGCCATAAAATTGGCCTYTTCCCTCTTGTGAGCACAATTCACTTGAGGGCACTGAAGCAAGGCAAGATTATATTTGTGSCAGGGTATTGCTCATTCAGGTGATCAGGGAAAAAATCTCACTGTGTTGGTGATGTGTTGGATTCTACAAGGTATGAAAATCACAACACACTCTGCACAAACGTGCAGTTTGCCAGCTTCCAGCATGCTCTGTTCTTACACATGAACTTTATAAGCTCTCTTGTGCACACCAGTATCCAAAGGCTTGCAAACTGGCGCAGATTAAGGAGTAGATCCCTTCATTTATGCAAGGTGGGGTGAGCAGAATTACAGGATAGGTAATGCTCTCAAATGTCCCCATGCAGCTCTACATAGTGCTAAATATAAGACAAAATCAGATATATATGTCTATATATCTGAATGAGAATGGCATTTCCCCCATTATAAACACAGTAATTCATCTTACTCCATTTTTGTCCCCAAACCTCCTTTATAGGATGGGGTTTCCCACTTTATAACCTGACACTCAACATTGATTTGTTTGTTTTTCTTAATGGGCAAAACAGTTGTACTGATGCACCCTGGTGCTGGGTGATACTAACAATCAGTGGTTCATGGCTGACACTTGAAAGCAGAAGCTTTAAGTGATGGATTAAACTTGTCATTCAGAAGCTCCACTCTGCTTTTATCTGTGGCATGCTCTGTCCTTGATAAAGATTCTCACCAAATAAGAAAAAATGCTCAGGGTACTCAATACCAAAAGAGGAAAGATGAATCTGGATGAAAGTGAGAAAATATTTCATACAAGTGGTGACTCATCTATTTTTATTTTCCATGTATAATTCCAGGGATCTGTAGATTGCTGTGGCTAGGGAATAGCCTATGAAAAAGAAGCAGCTTGGCTGGAATTGAGAMCCAAATTTGCAATCAGGCACTTAATTAGAACACAAACACTGTCAAACAGTAACATTATCACCTATAATTGGTCCAATAGAAAGAAACACTAATTGTGACATTAGAGGATAGAACGCTTTCAGACAGGATTTCTGTTAAAATGCAAACACTAATTGACATGATGAGGAAGACAAAAATCCAAGGAAATAAAAGAGGCTATTCTGCTTTATCTTGGCAAATGAAGGCTACTTTAGAAACACTCAATAGCTAAAGAAAGGGCAGGTGGCTTAAGCAAAGCAGTAAATGAAATAATGAGCATTGTTGATTCACTGCCTTTGTCTCAGGGAGCCAGAGTGATTACAAAGTGATGAGCAAGAGCCACAATCTACTTTCTGCCTCATTAGTGTAAATCCAAAGAAGCATCATTGAAGTCAGTACAGTGGATATTTATTTTAGGCTTTCAGGTCTGGCCCTCAGTTACAAGCTCTGGACTGTGAGCAGCAAGGCAGTGAGTAAGGAATTCAGCCCATGCCTCTCATGGATTGGATGTTAATTGATCAGCAGTTTTTCACCCTAACCTTGGTGAGAGAAGATCTACCAAAGTACAGGCTGGGCTGGCAGCTGGATCCTGGTGGCCTAAGGTGTCTTTCAAGCAGTTTGGCTCAGCAGGCTTAGGAAGTAAAATTGCACTAC
The DNA here is from genome assembly GCA_902810485.1 of Alauda arvensis. NCBI lineage: Eukaryota > Metazoa > Chordata > Aves > Passeriformes > Alaudidae > Alauda > Alauda arvensis. The sequence continues at coordinate 3,298,341 of CADDXX010000027.1, read as the reverse complement.
ATGGAGGGACTAAGGCTGCTTTTCCTTAAAGTTTGCTCTCTTCCTACATGCCCCCCCCCAAAAAATGTGATCACCAGCCCCATTGCCAGCTCCCTCAGTAGTCTTCCTTGGAAGCTGACGTGTCTAGACACTGACAATTTTATCTAGAAATAGTCCCCATCCTCACCTGTCTCCTTGAAATAATKGTGTACAGACACTTTGCCTTGAGAGCTTGCCACTGCACCTTGGATCTAACATCACTCCTAGARTAAAGATAGCAGATAGCTTGCAGTGGGAATTCAGTGGAAGAGGGAGAACATAAATGGCATCTCCCTCCACACCACCACCAGTGCTGATACTCAAGTAGTCACCATTTCTTTCCAAAATCTAGCTGAAAAGCATTGCTCCTACCCACGATCTCCTTGTAGATAGCTTGGCTTTATTCTTCAACTGTATTTTTCTCCTTTTGGTTTGGTGACACTCTAATACACCTGTCCAGATCAAGATCTCCACATTTGGCTCTGGTGAAGCCTTCCCAAAGCAGTGTTGCCTAAGGAGCTGACTGTTTATATTCTCAGCTAAGTACAAGCAGAAGTGCTAGAGAAAAGCAATTCCTAATGCTTGCTCAGTCTATTATAAACCCATCTTTCACACACAGTACTCCATTTCCAAGAGTCTTCTGACTGATTTTGAGGCTGCATGGCATTGCTCAGGTCTATTACCCCAGTAATATTTCTGGCAAAGGTTTGCTAGAATGTGGATATGTGAAATTTACTGGGTCTTTTCCAACATCTAAACAGTAGAAATTAGATGCCAAACAGGTAATACATTTTTCCTGGCATGAATATCTTAGTTCTTGAGGTTTGTGAGTCTTTTATCAGCAGAATGTCTTCCGTGGGTGTCACACCCTCACCTCTCACACCCCACTGTGCTTCCACGGAAGTCCCCTGTCTGACTTGTTCTCTTTCACTTTTTTGCTGATGCTGAAATTCAGATCTACCAATGTGACTTTTCCCCTCCACTGTAAAGGTTAGCGCTGTATTTAATCCCGCCCCCACCCCCGCATCCTTTGAGACTACCTTGGTTTTCCTCCACTTTTCAAAATTAATTGCCAGAGACAGAGTCAATTCATTAGCTAAATTAAAAACCTGGGAAGCATATTGTCTAGATCTGCTGATCCCAACCTATCACAGAGTTGAACAAAGTATTTCCTTACCTGGCCTTCATTAGCAGCTGTACTGGCCAGGCTTCTATTCCTTTCTGATTATTCGAACCACTCTCCCTGTTAAAGACCAATTAAAAAAAGGAGATAAAAAAGCAGGCCAGCAATTCAACCACTGGAGATCCCTCATTGATTTCTTTACCACTCTTCATGAATTAATGGGCCCATTTTCACATTTTCACTTTTTCTCTTTCAAAGTATTAACAGCTGTTCCTGTTCCATTTAAAGCCTATCAATAAAGACACCTCTTCATTTCGGTTTAACTTTCTTGTGGTTTGTGGGAATGAAACAAAGTAATACAGTGGGAAAAGTACACATCTACATGTTTTGATCCACTACCTAATTTCCTTGGGATTGGTAAATAACAATCTGTTAGCTGCCACTGGTCTCAAGAAACCTACTTATTTTTGTTCATCAAGCAYATGTAGATTATTTCATTGAGTGCCATTTGTGCCTTAGGCATGCAAGGCTGCATCACCACCCAAACACAGGCAAAGATCACCCTCCCATTGTCTTGTCTCCTCTCCAGGCACCTCAGGCCTTTTTCCATACTGTCCCCAAGAGAACATCTCCTCTGCAGGTGACAGAGCCATTTGGGTCTGTACAGSKCCTGCACCCGGTGACACTGACCAGAAACAAATTCCCATGTGCTGAAGTCAGGCACATCATGATACCTTCTCCTGATCAACAGCTTTTTGGAGGGGCAAATACAGTAGAGAAGGAAGAGCCTGAAAAGATTCAAGCAGCTGATTCTACTTCAGGCAATATCACMCAGATATATGAAAGGGGAGTCTTGAAGAAGGCTGCAGTGTGCCACCATATATTTTTTATCTAACTCTCAGAAAAGATCAGAGAGAAAAGGCTCCAGTCATGCCAGCCTGACTTATCACTGGGGCCAGCTTTAACTTCCTAGTTAAGATAGAGGTCAATGAGGTGCCCATATAATTTTCAAAATAAAGAGTAAATTTGAGAAGACATGGTCTAWCTCAGCAAGATGCTGAGCATAAAGGAATCAATTAAATTGTTCTGTAACATTATCTGTAACAAATTATTCTGTACATTAGTTGRAAATCTGAACTGTGCCCAGGATCTACCCAGTTACACTCAATGGGAGACTTACTAATCACTGAAATGAGCCTAAGCATTAGACTCAAATTGAATTCAAAGATTGAATCCCAGAGGAAAATACTGAGAACTGAAACCTGTAGAAGTCCCACACCAGCAGCTTCATTTGATGGAAATCTGATTGATCTGTGCAAGCAGGAAAAAAGCCCATAAGAAACTGATTGTTGAGATTATTAGAACATTTCCTGTGGCCAGCATACAATAATCTGCAATAACAGACATTTTCAGTAGGGCATGAAACTGTGGCAGAGTATGAGAGTCCAAAAGAACACAGTGAAGAGGGCAAATTTGAGGATGTAGTTCCCAGGCCAGGGTTGTGCACATTTATAAGGCTATCCACTAGAGTAGAAGAGCTGGAATGAAAAGACAGGAGCACACGATTAATTCAGTCCACTTAGCATTTATTTCCAGTAAGTAATCTGAGCTCAAARGAATAGAAGCATACAGATCGATTTGAAATCCTTCTGCACTGGACTGTGTGTTACAGAACACTTGYATGCACTTCAGTTTGTTTCCAGTTGTGGACTAGTGAAGCAGCAGGCATAATRCAACATTCTGACTGTTGTGGCAGGAAGGCTGTGATTAGAAGGTAGGGTCCTGTGGAGGTGGGACAGTGCTGAACTGAGCCAACTTCCTGGTCTGCCTGGAGACTTGTGCTCAGGTCTCTCCCTGGACTCACTCCCTGGAGGATGGTTCCAAGAGCTGGCTGTGTATGTGTGAACAAAAGGGTGAGAAAAATCTGGTTTAGTTAAGAGGCCTGCACCAGGTTAACTATGAAAGGAAGTGAGTCAGAGCCCCTCACTCAGTTTTTTCCCCCTCTCTTTCTCTTTTAGTCTCATTGTTTGCCCAGCTCTGGACCATCTTCATGAACTGATCATAGTCTCTGTAGTCTCTTCTCCACCTTTMTTTGTCTTCTCCCTTGCTTTACTAGGGCAAAGCATGGCTGTCRTTTTCTGTTCCATACTCCGTACTGTTTGCTGTGGGAGCAGGGAGTTTGTGGAAGTGTGTTGTGACTTGTGARCCAGCACCTTTGAAAAGTTTCTTTKGAGGACTTGAAAGTTTATGTAAGTGTACAGTACAAAATTAAAGACTTGTTAGCCACCACTTGTGGAAATCTACTGTATAAATTTAAGGGCTTTGAGTCTCAACAGTGGGCTGGCTGCTGGAGTTGAATGACTACAAAATAAAGAACAAGAGTTCCCTGACCCATGGCTTGGTGTCTTTGTTCAGCCTGGTGAGAATTTATARAAAACATCATGGCCCTCCCTCTTCTTTAATTAAACAGCAACAAACCACCAAAACAAACAAACAAACATGAAAAAAACCTTGTTGCACATCTGGCTCCCTGTGCTATGTGAAGTTCTGCCCCCTCTCAAACCCTCGCTGGTGCCCCAGGAAAAGTCTTTTCCAGGAGAAACCCTATTTTCTAGGAGAAGAATTTTTAAGAAAAATGGATGCACATGACACAGTCTATTCCAGGAGAGGTACAGTTGCTGAAAGCTTTCCATGTCCTGGGTCAGTGATTTCCAGGACCAGCTCTTGAGTCCTCATGCATTGAGACTCCTGACAGTTGTGTTTCATGGAGGTGATTCAGGTTGAACCTYGTGTGCCCTGACAACCTCCACAGGCCCAGCACCACAGGCAGTTGTGGTGGGTTGGTTTGAGGAGCTGCTGCCTTGGGCTGGAGCTGCATTGCTGCTCTTTTTTCCCTTCAAGAGTCTGGTCAGGACACAAGCTGTTTTCCCTGGACATGACCATGGTGGCTGAAGACAGAGTCTCCTKGGTGCACACCAGCCAAGCTGTGGGAATGTCTCTGGCAGACCTGCTGTGCCAGCTTTCAATCYGCAAGATGTTGGAATTAARGCAGGTCCAAGAGAAAGAACAGCTTTCGATTTTGAATGACTGCTTTAATTGCTGATTCTGAGCATTGCCATGACTAAAAGAGAAGTAATAGTTAAAAACCTGCCTTTTTCACAAAAAAATGCACCAACTCAGAGACCTTTGCAAAAGTCTTATTTGGCTCTTTTACACTCCAGCTGTTACTACACTAATGTGTAGTAAAGCAACCATTCAACTTCAGCTCATTCGTAAATACAAAGGATGAAGGAAGGTAAATGTCCTGCTTTGAAGGAAATCCCTTTTTGGACTTCTATAGCCCAGGATGAACTGTCCTGCGCAGCTTGTTCTGGGTGAGCCTGCTCAAGGAGGGGAGTTGGACCAGAGGACCTCCACAGATCCTAAAAGTCCATCAGTGGGCATCACTGCACTGAGCAATGTGACAGAACAGGCAGGGAGCTAGCAGCTGGAGCTGTGGCTTTGGCTAGGAGACTCCTGAAAGCTTGTGTGCCACTGGGAAAGCCTGTCTCAGCCCTTGCCCTGCCCTCCTCCAAGCCCTGGGCAGCAGTGGAGGTTCTCTGTCCCCCAGAACTGCACCCAGGGGCTACCACCCAATGGGTGTCCTTGCTCGTCCAGGTGATGTACTCTCTCGGGGTCCCACACCTGCAAGGGGACAAGTGAGCACAGCTCAGACAGAACACAAGCTTACTTTTCCTTCCAAAATTCACGTGGTGAGCAGCAAAGTTGTCCTCCATTGCCAGACAGGGCCATTGGAGGCCCTTGCTTGGGATCAGCCTGCAAGAACCAGGCTGTGCTCACAGAGCAGTCTCACAACAAGAAAGGGCACTGGGGGGCTGCTGCCCAGCCCCAGCAGCCTGAGCGTGGCAGAGCTGRGACYCTCTGCCCTCCTGGGCTCTCTATCCTGCACAAGAGCATTTCAGCCATTGCCACTRGCAAGGACATGCCACTGTTCCTGGTGGCTCTCCAATCTCTGCTTGCTGAGAGGCACAGCAGACCCTTCCTCCCTCCCACACAAGTTCACTTCACTAGTGACAAATCTCTGGCACCCCACCCAGCCACAGGGCAGCCATTCTCACCTTTGCCAGGACCTCAAACAGCCTCTCCAGACTCCTGGCACTCAATGCCTTTCACTGGGTAAAAGACAAGGAGTGAAAGAAGGGAAGCAGTGATGCCTCTGCTGCTCAGCTTAGGGGGCAGAGCTCATGAACAGAGCCCAGAGCAGAGATGCTGCATGGCAGCAGCTCACCTCCTTCTCCAGGGGTTAGATGCTTAGCAGATAGGTCACTTGGGCTCCCTTTGTCCTGTGCAGTGGGAAGGGACAGGGAGAGAGCTGGATAAGCCCCCAGCTGCCTCTCCTCTCTTCTTAGACAGCTCTGCCCAACAACATCCCCAAACACAGGGGCACCTCTGTCCAGTTGGGAAGCTGTGTTCTCCTGTCTGGCTGCTGCTGGAGCATCTCCCAGTTTACCCCTGTAGTGTTCCCACCCACAGYGCCTTCAGCGCCTGGGTGCTGCAGAGAGGACCAGTGCCAGGCCCTGCTGTTCCCCCAGCCCAAGGGCAGATATGCCTGCACAGCCCTGCCCTGTGGGAAAGGACACAGGGGCAGGACAGAGGCCGATGGTGGGAGCAGGACAGAGGTGCTGCCTGAGCCATGGCTCCCCCTGAGCTGCCAGAACAGCAGCTTTTACCCTGCCCTGCTGGGGACCAAAAGGTGACAGGGATGTAGGGCATGGAAATGTCCCCATCAACTCCCTGCCAGGGGAGGTAGAGATCATTCCCAGGGTGGTGTGTGCATGGCTGGGAACCTCTCCTACCTCTCCATGGGGTGTAGCATCACAACCAACCCAGAAGTGACCGCAGGAGCCAGTGGGCCAGATGAGGATGATGGAGGTCCCATCCTCATCACCACCTTCCTCCTGCTCCTCCTCTTCCTCTTCTTTCTCTGCCACTGCCTCCTTCCAGCTGCTTCACAGCTGGCCCAGGGCCAAGCAGAGCAGGGGGTGCAGGTAGGTGCTGGGCTGCAGAGAGGAGAGGGAAGCCGTGAGCTGCAGGTGGCTTCTCTGAYGTCCCTCTGGACACAGCCCTGGTGCCAGTGTTGGGATGGACACTGGTGCATCCAGCACTAAGGTGTTGGGACTTACACCAGGGCATCTCTGCCCTGTCCCAGAGCCAGGTATGGCACCCTACTGGTGGGTCATCATGAGACTGAGACCCAAAGTCATTAAAACTGAAAAGTGAAGGATTAGGCTTCACATGCTGGTCTAGTGGACTCTGAAATAAGAAGAGCTGGGGGAAAGCAAGGGTATGCCCAAAGCATTTACAGCCAGAGAAGTGTCAGCTTCTTGGGTGGGCTTTTAATTAACTCACCTGTATGAGGCCAAACACAGCACAGAAGTGGCTTTTTCTGTATTAACTCTATTATCTAACTAATCCTTCAGCAATTGCACTGAAGTTCCTTCCTCAACACTTCTGTAGAGAAAAGATCACGGTTCCCTTTTCTAGCATTGYGCCTGCAATTACACTCTGTGGCATTACAATTACGGAGGCATTACACTCTGGTTCTGCTCCACAATATCTGTATATTAACATTAATTTGATATAAGCACAAGAATAACTGCACGACAGAATAATTGCACTCCAATGATTATATAGTTAAAGTACCTGGATTATAAAAATATACATGCATTAAGTATCAAACTAAAGAGATAATAATAAGTCATTAATTCATATAGGCAACTTCCAGAAATATGAATGAGTTATGATTAGCTATCCTAAGGCACAGCACTAATGTAATTACAGTAATTATATTGTATTTATGAAGGGTAAAAAAGGGAAAATTGTTGCATGAACCCTTCTTAAGGCTGCTGTTTTCATGCAGAAATGGAAGAATTTTGATCAGTTTTTTAGAATGACTTATACTCTAAGATTTCTCTCTCCATACTTCTCGCTTCTCATATTTTTGTTTTTTTTTTTTCCTTTCTCTGCAGAGAAAAGACATGTAGGTTTGTTTTATGGACGCCATCCTTTGAGGTAATGAAAGAAGCCAGGAAGGAAAGGAAGGGAAGAAAGGAGAGGAAGAGAAGAAAAGGAAGGATGGGGAGGGAGGACAGAGGGAAGGAAAGGGAAAGAACAAAAAAAAAGAAAGGGAAGGGAAAAAAAGGAAAGCAAGGAAGAAAAGAGGACAGGTCTGCCCATCATTTCCTGCACAGAGGAAGAGGCGGTGAACGGTACCCCAGAGCCCCTCACCACACGGGGGTGGCAGCAGGGCTCCGCGCCCGGTGCCGCCCCCAGCCCCTCCGGGCAGTGTGGAGGTGCGGCTACACTGGTCTGGTGCGGCTACCCAGAGCGCTGGGTCTCCCCCTGCGGGCAGCAAGCGGCCGCTGCCCGCCCCCGTTCCCGGGGCCCGCGCGTGTCCCACCCCATCCCGGGAGACGGCGCAGCCCCGGCCCGGCTCCCGCAGCTCCCGCAGCTCCCGCGCCCGCCGGGCCATTTTTTTCCTCAATGAGCGCTCCGCCCGCCCCGCCCCCGCGCATTTGCATAATGAGGGCTACCGGGGACGCCATTGGCTGCCGGGGGGCGCGCTGGGGCGTGACGTCAGCGCTCGCTGGTTAATGCCTGCGTTGTGGCGGGTAGTTGGAGCCGGCAAAGCCCGCGCAGCGGCGGCCCCGGGCGGAGCGGCCGGCGGCGGCCCCGAGCTCCCTCCGCGCAGCACCGCGCCGGCATCGCGCTCCCCGCCGCCGCTCCGAGGGCGCGGGACGGGGCGCTGCCGACCCCCCGCGGGTCATGGCTGGGGGCAGGCTGCCCGCCCGCCTCCTGGTCGCCGCCTGCCTCGCCTTGAGCTTGGCCCCGGGGGCGGCGGGACCGAGGGACACCCCCGGCCTCTCGCGGCTGCAGAGGAGGAGCCTGGCGATGGACTTCGTCGTGCCCTCGCTGTTTCGCACCTACGTGCGGGAGCTGGTGCTGGGGCCGCCGGGGCGCGCCGCGGCGAGGTGCCGCCTGCGCCTGGACTGCGCGCCCCTGCTCCGCGCCGCCCGCGGGGCGCTACCGCGGGCCGAGCCGCCCGCCGCCCCCGCCGGACCCTCCGCGGCCGGGCGGCGGCTGCGGCGCGCCAAGCAGCTGGTGCTGGAGGTGGGCGAGGGCACCGTGCGGGACGGCTGCGCCGCCGAGCCGCCGCCGGGCTCCGGCGGGGCGCACCTGGAGTTCAACCTCACCGAGCTCTTCGCCTGGTGGCTCCGCGCCGGCGACGGGCGGCTGCGGGTGCGGCTGATGCCCGAGCGCCGCGGCGCCCTCCCGGGCAGCGAGCGAGKGCTGTCGGCGGCCATCCGCGCCGCCCGCCCCCGCCTCCTCTTCCACGTCTCCGCGGCAGGTGAGCCGTGCGTTGCATGCCGCGCACCGCGCCCGCTCCCGCGCAGCCCCCGCCGTGTCCCGGTGGCGCGGTGCGCCCTCCCCGCCGGGACACACGTCCAGCGCCCCGCTCCGTCCCGGTCACTGACAGCCCCGCGGATGCGGGAAGCGCAGCTCTCCSGAGCAGTCGCACCTGCCCCTCACGGCTTGTCTTTAAAAGCCGCACTTTACCGGTGCGAAATGTATCGAGTAGCTTTGGTGGGGACAGGAGGATTATTTTAAAAGTGATGAGGGATTTTTACGGAACGCCGAGAGTTCCTATATGCTTGAAAGCCGCAAGCAAGACTTAGAAGGTTAAAGTGTCATTAGTCGAAGGACAGCAAGATCAGGTTCTTTGAAACTTAAAAAATATTATCCTAAAAAGAGATGCTTCCTCCAAGTGCTGCAAGTGTTTTCAAGGTTATGTGCAAGCAGACTAGGGAACAGCACAAACATCTCCAGAGCTGGGTCTGTACATTAATGCTGCTATTTCTGGCTATTGATATTAATATTATTACTCTTCTTTAAACGTAAGAGATAAGGGCTGACTGACATTTTAAAACCCCAAAGGATCCTTAGTGAACTGCACTGTACAAGAAGTTGTACATCAGAGGAGGTTCATGCAGCACTGGTACTTTTGGGAAGAGAGAACCTGCTTTAGAATTTTGGTTCTGGTGGGCGGTGATTGGCAGTCACGGTTTGGAGCAGCTCCTTTGTCTCAAATCAGGACTCTGTTTTGGGCCACTGATCAAGAGAAATTTCCATTCTGTATGTGCATTGTGTCTTTAACAGAACCTGTGATTCRGCCTTTCCTACTAAAAGAATATAATACCTAGAGGACTGCAGGTCCAAATAATTTGTCACAATGAGTTARGTCAGGTACCTTTTATGAAGCTTTGTAGAAGTCAATGATGTGTCCCTGTGTAGCCACCTACTTAATGGACCACAGAATACACTTAAGTAAATTCACAGGAGGAAASAGAAGTCATTGCTRGGCTTTGCGTACAAAGTTGGAGAAACTGATTTTTGATGTTCATCTGAAAAGATAGGATAGCCATCTGAAGAACCACAAATGGAACCCCTCTCCTTCCTTGCTGCCTGAARTGAAAACCAAAGCCGACTGTCAGGGTAGGCTGTGTGTGAGTAAGTCCTGCAGCTGTGGCTGAAGCGAGGTACCCAGGTTAGYTCTTCCTCTGTTGGATCTGGCAGGGATAACGCAGAGGTGCTGTCCACCACAAGGTGGCTAGGTGAGGCCAACACCCCCCACCCTCCAGCAGGTCTTGCTTTGCTACATTGCCGTAAAGAAAGAATAATTAAAAACTAAAGACACAAAAACCTACTGTCTCCTCGTCTTTCTGTTAAGGGAATTTGTTGTGATTAGCAATTGTTTCAATTTACAGATCTCCTCGGGCAGTGAAGCCTTAGTTTTGAATGCCATCTTTCTCAGGTGCTCAGAGCAATGATGGAGCTGGAGGACATGCATTTGTCTTCTTAGAGATTGAAGGTGTGTTTTTAACCTGAGGGAAGGGTATACATAAGAATTTACAGGTTCACTGATGTGAACACAATGCAGATGGAGCTTTAACCAAAGCTAGTAAAACTCACAGGCTTTATTTCTTCTGTTGTTTCACTGTTGAGGAGAAATGCATGTTGTTCCAGATCAGTAGGGAGCTCTGCCCCTGTAAAATCATGTTGGAGAGAAAGCTCTGCTGTTCTTACTGCAACACAGTCATGCAAAGTTAATCACAGAAGATGCAGGAAAAGGAGGAGCAGAGRGAAGGAATRTGGACCTCCTTTACCTATATTGAAGTGGTAACTTCTCCTTGCAGCTGTTTATAATCTCCTGTAAAAATCCTGCTCTCTCTAAATTGCTCCTCTGCTTTTTCAGTAGTGACACCTTAGCATAGTTACACTGTTTGCTGCTTTGCCCCGCTTTTGCAATGTGGGTTTGTTTAACAACACTAGGAAATCCATTCCTCCAGCTTTGCTAAGGTGCTGCCTGTGTGAACAGCATGTATCACTGCCAGCCTTAAATTTGTGCTGTGTAGCCCTGCCGACAGCAGGATGTGCTGACACAGTGATAACAGCATGAACAGCATCCACCAGCCTGTCAGATTCCAGCAGTTATTGACACCATTGCAGCTAATGTGCACGGGGCTTAACTAAAGCCCTTCCTAAGGCAACTGAGCCTTTCCTTCACTGCTTAAGCTAATTGGAAATGGACTTCAAACAACACGATCCTCCCATCAACAATGGAATGCTGCTTCACTTATGTTGGCACAGTTTTGTTTTTTTTTTCTTCGTCTGCTGAAGATGTCCAGCGTTGCAGTACTTCCCAGAAAAAATGTATAATTACCTTGCTAAATTATTTTCACAACATTGTCCTCCATGTGAATGGAGAATGAATTATATTTTAGGATGAGAAAAAATAGCACTGACCTTAGAGGTGACAACAGAGTCCTGTAAATGATGCTTTATTCTCTTTAACTTACATTCTCATTTGCAGGCTCAAGGATAAATTTAACTGCAGTGAACCTTTTCCTTTTTTAACAGCATGTTTGTACAAAGTGTAAAAGCACTTTGTATCAGTCTGTTACTAAACAATTAGTAAAGGATGTACTTATGGGCAGCTGTTGTTCAGCAGACAAGCCATAAAGTTCACAAGAATTTCTGCCAGGCTCCCCTGCAAATATTCTTGATGCCAGATTTCCCTCACACTCATCTTTGTAGGAACAGAGCATCCTGCAAGAAGAAGCTTCCATTTAGAGAAGCTGTTGTCCTCAGCCAATCTACCATTTCTGTGTCAGCTTGGCCTTCTCAAAATTGGGTGCAAGAGAGTTTTCCTCTCCTGGAAATGCTTTCAGACTTAATACTGTCTTCTTAGCCTTCCCCAGTGCTCCTCTGGGACCAAAAAAAAAAAAAGAAGTCAAACTAATTTGACTATTTTCTCTATGAAGGACACACAACAAGAAATGCAGAGGAGGGGAGAAAGAAGCTTGGACAGGAGTGCAGTGATGCAGATCTGTATTTGAGGTGAACCTCTCAACTACCAGGTTGCTGTTGACTGGTCTCATTGTCTATGGTTTTGACTGGAAACTCTGCTGTGCCTCCAAGGAAATCTTTCCCAAAAGAATTTAATGTAAACCGGTATAATGTCATGGGGAACTGAACAGTCAGTGTGAACATTACTGTCAGGAGATTTTCAGRCTGCCTTTAGTTCTGGTCTTACAGGATTTGTTGTTTAGTGTTGAACTGCAGTGGGTCTCTGTAGCAGTGTACTTTGTACAGGTTATTGAGTTTTCTTGGGGGAAATAATCCAAGAGCATTTCCAGTCTAACCCTGCACTGGTATTTGGATTTTTTTTATGTTAACTTCACAGATAACTAGTCCTCTCACTATAGGGCACCTGAGCCACAGACTTTGCTAAATAGGTTTCTTGTGAGTTTACCCAGGAAATTTAATAAGCTGAAATGGCCATAAAATAACTTCCCATGAAAACTAATTGCTACTTACATATGCAAAGGTGGGAAGCATATGTTAAGAAGGGGCATAGAGGGTTGAAAATGAGTCATTCTTCCCTCTAAAGGTCAATGTACTTTCATTCATGGAATAGATTTAACATTCCAATTATATTTTTTAAATAACAATGCATAACTTTTCATCCTCTGGCTAGGTGAAATATTACTTGTGCACTGTGGCCTTCATCTAAAATTTTATTAACTTGCCACATGTATTCTCCCTGAAACTGTCTGCATTCACTACATACCAATGCTATTAAAATGCTGAAGCAATTAGGCTTTAGATCTTTAAGGTACTGCTACTATACACCTGAACTCATTTGCAGGAGGAGCCCTTTGCCTAAAGATTAGAAAGAACTTCAGATTAGATAAAAATGTGGTTTTGAAAGTGGACATTTTGTAAATGAAAATCAGAGCTCCAAGCTGAAATCTGACTGTGGCAAAGTCCACAGAATTATTTCTGCATATTTTAGAGGTACCAGCATTTAATCAAGGTCTCTTAGTTGTGTTTTTCATTATATTTTAGTTTTTTTTTGCTGCCTTCAAAGGATAATGTTTGGAGTTGTATCATACTGAGCGGAAAACTGGTAAAATATATCAGTCACTTTGCAGTTGCTGTCCGGTTTTCTCTCACCCTCAACTGTTCCCACACCTGAGATCTGATCTTGCTCTTCTGATAAAGCAGTGGCGCAACTTGGTGAATAAGACTGAGGCACTGCCATCAGGCTTCTGAAAGGTTTTTGCTGTRGTGCAAGTGGCTTTGCTCTTTGCTGGGGTTTTGTGCTTTGCCTCATCTATCAGGCCAGTTTTGCCAGTTGAAGCTTAAAGATAGCTTAAGAGTTGCACTTGAGTTTACTCTAGACATGAACATGCAAATCAAGGCTTTCCTGTTCTACCCTGGGGTTGTCAATGGTACCAGTGGGCTGCATGTGGATGACCAGTTGCTAAATCAGTGAATCATGGRTTTTGCTTAGCAGCATCTTTCCCAGACCTTCCTGCCCTATTAGGTAGCACTTCCCTCTAGACCTCCAGTCACTGGTGCCCTCCAGAAATGTGTATTCACATTTCTGTGAATAGTTCACAGGGCCTCTTCTTGAGCTGGAAATGCTTCTTGAAGAGGAAAGCCAACTGCCCAGTGATGGGATTTGCCTGGCTTTGTGGGCAGTATGATCCTTGATCCTACTGCTGTCCTGTCTGTTCCTGTCCAAATAATTTTCCTACTCCATCAGRACTAAAACTTGAGAAAATTCATAGCTTATGACTCTTTCGACTCATGATGCCTTGTCCACTGTTTCCATATTGACCACAAAAATTTGGCTTGAAAAGCCATGAGGCTTTCACAGTAAAGTCACTGGGATTTGTAAATCTGTTGCCAGATTATTTGACAGGTAATGTTAGAAATTATGATCAGTTTTGARTTGTTCATGGAAAGTGTGATGTGATCACATGCTTTTGTTTTCCCAGAATTATGTGGTGTTGCTGATCCTCACTGGGAGCCAGGATTATGCACAATGTGTTTATGATTTCTAGGTCTGTTTTCTGCAAATTTTGTTTACTTTTAGGCTCATTGTTCTTATGAATGTTCTTATTCATAAGCATGTTCAGTAAAATAGCCATAAACAAACACCAAAAGGGGYACAAGTAACAATTTATTATGTTTGAATGAACATTTATGGCACATTGAAAAAATATGTTTTCTCTAAACTTGCTGTGCTTTTATTTCCACATCCTTAAAAACAGGGAATAAATACCTACAATAAAGAAGTGCACAGGGAAACTTAAGTGCTTTATTATACAAAAGAGGAGACATTCTTCAAAATCAAAGGCAGTTTTGCAGTGTCTGAGTGAATTGGATCCTGAAGTAATCTGGTCATTTGTTTCACTGCACATCTCACCCAAACATTACATGATAGGAAATAAAATGTGTATTTGTGACAATGCTTGTGAATTAGCCAAAAGAAGTAGAAGAGTTGAAAGGAGACTGGCAGGATTTAGCACTTACTAAGTTCCCAACTAAGTGAGCCTTGTCTTAATAAAGAAGATCCCAGCTTTTGGATACATCGATGCTAACTCCCTTGGAGTGATGATGTTTTGAGAGTTCAAATTACTTCCCAGACARGAGCGAATTCCACACCATGCCTGGACATTTCCTGCCTAATCCTYACACCAAAGCATTCTCATGGGCTACTCAGAACTAGAGTAGTGAGAGTAGGAGATCTGTGTTTTTGGCACAAGTGATTTACCTAATAGCAAGCACTAATTCAGGTTGCCTGCTTTCCAGATCTCTTTTATCCACTGAGAACAGCACCTGTTTCCTGGGAAGCCACTTCTGAGCTTAACATGGTTGCTGAGACTGCAGTGCTGGGCTGAGAAAGGTCCTTTATGAAATGTGCCACATTTGTCTTGCTTCTGTAATTCAGAAAGATTTGGTTGGAGAAAAATGTCATGGAAGCATAAATGCAGATTTGATAAGTCTGACCTTTCTTTTCTTGCGAACAATAAATGTCAGAAAGCTTAAAATGACAAGCTGGAATGGCTGGAGGTTATTTATGTGTTTAAATATTTAGGCAAGAAACACATTTTGAGACGAAAGTCTAGTTTACATGAGTATTTTGATTTATGATGGCCGAGTAGCTTCATTGTTGGCACTATCCTGCTTAGCATGGCTACTCAGAAATTCCCTGTGGCAGCATAAGTARGACTTAGATATTTCTACTTGCAGAAGCTATGAACTCTGTCAGTTGTAGTGAAGGAGAATCACCTTTCCTTGTTAGTCAAGTAGGATCTGTGAGGTGTTTGAAGTGTTCTAAGTGTATCCAGTAGACAGAGTTGGTGGCTGGCTTCAAACTGACTTCAGACAAATTTCTAACAACAGGCATTTCTTTGGCCAAAGAACTTCWGTAGGCAGCTGCAAGAACTGAGCTCTAGTTTGACTTCCAAGTTAATTATCTTGCAGTACACAGCTCTGCCATTGACATCTTGTGTGACACGAAATATTTCACTTTGCGGCAGTTACCTCCTTTGCAAAGCAAGGGTAGTTTTGACTGCTTTTCAACTCTGTTAGTAGATGGTGCTTTTTTTGTGGATTAATAATGCTTTTACTTTCTAAGAACCTGAATAAAGGCAGTAAGGTGCAGTCTGAACTCTCAGCTTTTAAAGAGAAAAGCTAAAAGAGCCAGTATGCCATATTGATTTATTCCCATCTCTGTACTGCTGATAGTCARAGGACTTCTATTTCCTTCATTTCAGTGACAGCAAACTTAGAGTTTTGGTTGATGCTACAAGAAAATCAGTTTCTCTTTTATTTTGAAAAAATCTGAGCCCTGCCTTTGACTGCTAAAACACCACCTTGTCTTGAAGCCATATAGTCGAATTTCAAATTTAGATTTGAAATTTRAATACTTTGTGAGTCTTTGGCCAAGATTATTTGTACTCTCATGAAAAGTGAGAACAGGATAGGCTGTGGCCACCTGCCCATGTGCTTTTGACAGCTGCAGCTGGSCACCATCTCCATTTGCAGTGAGGAGCTGCAAGGGTTGGCTGCTGCGGGCTAATGGGGACTGCTGGGCAAACCGAGTACTGCCTGTGCTGGCTGGGAAGGAAGAATGTTGTGGAGGCAGTGGGAGAAGGTTTGTCCTTTGTTGTTTCTTTCTTAAGATATCAGACATTTGCATGGAATGGGGGATTTGAGATTATTTAAAACTTTAGGGATTACCTGATTCTTCCTGGATTACAGATGGCAAAGTGGAGTCACTAGGCTGAAACCTTTTAAATAGATGGTTCTAGAAATATGGGACATCTCCTTTGCCACTTATCACCTTTACAACTCTTCAGCTCAGTTTGCAAATCTCAAGAGTTTCCAATGTTTACWCTAAGGCAGAGGAACTACCTTTCCTGCTCAATCAAGGGTGTATGCTGAATCCATTTTGGACTGGGATTCCCCTGCAGTAATGTGCTGTGAAGAAAGAGGTACAGGTGCTTTTGGCAAGCTTCTTCCCATTTCCTTACTGACAAGCAACTCTCACTGGTCTCATATCTTAAAAAACGTTGTAATGAAAGAAAACCTTGAATCTATCCTCAAGTTACGAGCTGGGCAAAGGGAGAGAGGGCAGCTGTAGAGAAGGCAGTGAAGAGTAGAGGACATTTGGGTGGTGAGTGTGGGGGCAGAAAGCAGGATCCTGCAGTGTGAGAGTGGGAATACAGAGGGAGATGCGCATGTGTGGATTCTTGTGTTATTTATTTCTCAATGTCTCTTAGGAAGAGAAAATACTAATCTCTGTAGACAAACTGGAAATGGTGCTTTTCATTTGTCATACTACTAAGAATTTTATGTTATTGAAGTTTTCTTTCCAGCTCAGCTTTGAAAGCTGGTGKGGTTCTGAACACAGTCACAGTAGTGCTTGTGACATGCAGCTGAATATCTGTGACTTCACTTACTAGAAATCTGTGGTGATGCTTCAGAGCTYTGCATTTGCAGCAGACCTCTAATTGCAGCTTGTACATTGGCATTTGCCTGCTGTTTCTACTGGCCCATTGAGTTACGAGTTATCTCAGATGCATCAGAGTGTCTGSCCTTTTTATAGCCTCTTTAATGTTGGATTCTCAAACTGCTTTAAGCCTTATCACCCTAGTGACAATGCTAAGCATTATTATATCTACTTTACAGAGAGATCATAGAAGCCAGGGATGGAAAAAGCGTTATTTGATTATGTTGGACTGCGAGTGCTGAATAGAATTTTCTCATATAGAAGATACTACACAGGGAAGTCTCTGTCTTTGCTTCAGCCAGAAGGCCAAGAAAGAAGAAATTGGAGTTGAGAGGCTCACTAGCTTGCTGGAAATACTGCAGCAGTTATTGGCAAAATTATTTGAGTCTCCTCTGCTGCACACTGTGTTTGTGACACTCCTCTTTAAGGAGTGTCTGGTTTTGTCACATTCCACACCTTTTGCAATATTGTTTTTTCTTCTTAGTTTTGGGATCATCTGTGATCTGCTGAGTCTCTTCCTATCTTCAGATATCACRCTGTGGCCTTACCCTTTGTACAGCAGTGCATGTCAGCATTACAGACCRTGATGCAATGGTTATTTCCAAGGGCTGTTTCATTATTGATGCTAATTAAACTTGAAACTAATGAGAAAGGATTACTTTTCAGGGCTGGAGAGGAGGCCAGAATAGTTATTATAGGTTAATTATTCTTCTAAAAGACTCGTTTTAAGTAACAATTCATTTTGTCAACTTTTTTCTTACATTGTACAAGAGCCTTGTTTGAAGAGGTTTCAAAATATAATTGCTGCACTGACCTCATCTAGCTCTCAATCAGTAATCCCCTTCCATCAGCAAAAGGTTAATAAAATCTTTAAGGAGAGGAATTTGGTGCCTTATCTATGTGTAGACGATTTAGAATAGGTCTCCCTGCAAGTATTTCCTATTGCCCTTCTGCATGATTTCTTTGGCTTGCTTTTTAGATTTGAAAAATGTTGCATTCCATAAAGCTTCCAAAYTGAATGGTTGCTTTGCAAAACAGGTGCCTTGCAGAGGCAGGGAGTGAATCTACTCGGGGCTGGCTGAGAATTGGTACATAAGTCAGACCACATTTCTTTTTTCTCAAAGATCTGCGGCCTATGGTGAACCTTAAAAATCTGTCCTCACTTTGCATGACACTGAAGCGTCCATGACATGATTAGTATTTGCTATGTAACCAAGGGAGGATGTGAGACTTGTTTTACATGGGAGCCARTGGAAGCCAATCTCTTTCTGCTGGGAAGCACTGTGGCTTTTGAAGGGGAGGACACACACTTGTCCACTTTACTCCTTCCCAGCTGTTAGGTTGAACCTTTCTTCTTGCTAGCTCTTTGTAGATACGAGTAATGGCAACAGATTGTTGCCAACACTGTACTACAAAAGGGGTAAGGCAGAGCTCATTAGTGATATTGTGAGTGCTGAAAGCTGAATAAAATCATAGCATTGTGTAAGTTGGGAAAGACCTCTAAGATCACCAAGTCCATCTGTTAACCCAGGACTGCCAAGTCCACCACTAAACCATGTCCCTAAGTGCCACATCTACATATTTTTTTTAACACTTTCAGGGTGATTCCACCATTCCCTGGGTAGCCAGTTCTAATGCTTGATAATTGTATCAGTGAAAAAAGTTTTCCTGATATCCAATCTAAACATCCCCTGGCAYAACTTAAGGCCATTTCCTCTTGATCTGTTGGTTGTTACCTTGGAGAAGAGACTGACCCTTACCTGGCTACACCCTACTTTCAGGTGGTTGTAGAGAGAGACAAGGTCATGCCTGAGCTTCCCTTCTCCAGGTTGATTCCCCCCCAGCTCCCTCAGCTGGTCCTTATCAGACTTGCGCTCCAGATTCTTCTCCAGCTCCATTGTCCTTCTCTGGAGTCTCTCCAGTACCTCAGTGTGTTTCCTGTAGTGAGGGGCACAATCACTGCCCTGGTCCTGCTGGCCCCACTCTTGCTGATATAGGCCTGGATGCCACTGACCTTCTTGGCCACCTGTGGACCAGGTCCTTTTCCTCTGGACAACTTTCCAGCCACAGTTCTGCAACGTAGCACTGCAGGGGGTTGTTGTGACCTGGCACTTCACCTTGCTGACCCTCATACAGTTGATCTGGGCGCATCAATCCAGCCTATCCAGATCCTCTATTCTTGTGGACAGGAAGGAAATCAATCTTTATTAGCTGTAAATGTTAGGGCAGCTTATGTGCTCCCTTGACCAGTGGCCTGATGCCTTCTGTCAGGGCACCTGCTTTGCATCTGGTATTAATGGGAGGGYTGTGAAGGCAAACACCCGTGGATGAGGGTGATGCTGCGAGCAGCAAGGCCTCAAATGGAACGCAGGATGCTCTGGCTTTATCAAAGCCCTTACCTACTAACTCCACATTTCAGTCTATCTTAAAAGGGCAGCATTCACCAGGCCTGAGTTCAAGCAAAGAGTAACATCCTCCATCTGGGTGCTGGTATCAAGTTCAAAGATAAAACACCCTCTGAGTWATCACTCTCGCCACTGGGCTCAGCTCATAGGATTTGGGATAACATTTGAAGTGCTGAATCCCTTTTGCAATTAAGGTTTTAAATCACACAAAAATTGATCAAAAGCTCAATGTTTCCTTCTTTCCCTTACCAGCCTACTGTCCTTTATCTCTTGAAACAAAGCAGCATTAACTTTTAAGATCTGATTCAATAACATTTTATGGATAATAATTATGACTGATATTAAGCCTTCAGCAACCAGTCTGTACAGAGACTTAATGTATTGAGGTTTATTACTGCTGTAACCTATCTTTTTACATTGGTTGTAAAGCAGGATCAACTATACTGATAAGAGGAAAGAGAAGCATCAATGAACTCTTTGCCTCTGCTTCTCTGCAGGGTGCTCATATKCTTGCTACTTAATATTGCTGGCACGGTGGGAGTTTGCTGGTGAAGAGTTTTTGTTTACAGAGTCTGTGCAATTGCAGAATGAATGAATGAACAAGTGCATGAATGAGCTACAGCAATCCTATGCTGGGGTAAGGAATCTATTAGTGGATAGACCCTGGAGACCAATTGATCATACTTTCCCTTTTAATAATGAGTGTAAGAATGCAAATTTTGTAGATGTGAGCTCAACAGTTTTCTCTAAGGCTTATCCCAATAATGGAAGCTCTTAAATATATACAACCCATATTAGTGATTTTTTTTTTCCCTAGAAGTTTCCCAGTTTCCTTGATCTARGATATAGTTGTATGTACACATCATAGCAATGAATGGAGATAGTCCCTAAACCAACTGAAGACCAGGCTGAGCTAAAGAAAACTCTGGCTTCTAGATCTTTAAATGCTGTGCACAGTGGTCTAAATAGAAATTACAATATGAGAAAGGTAATTCACCTTAGTTTCCCTACAGAATCTTCAAGGAAAGTTCTCCTGTGGTACTAGCACTGAAAAAGTCACCTGAAGGACCCAGGACTGGGTCCTTGCTCTGCTGAACTTTSTGATGTTCATGCATCATTAACTGTAGCTGTATTATGGAGTTGCCTTTTTTGCCTTGCTTCTTTTCATAACTTTGTAAGAAAYCTACCTCCCCGGTAAGTTCAAATAAGATGCTGTCTGCTTATGTCCTTTTTGCCTTTTTGATGGGAAAGCAGAAGGGAATTCTAAAGTGCTCTGGGAGCTGCATGGAGGCCTTGCTTTGACATCTCTAAATATGTGAGTAATGGGGTGCTTAGAACTGGTTTTACGTGTGATGGATGCTCAACAATAAGGAATCACAAATTGTGAGCAGCAGAGCTTGGAGAGGAGAGCTGCTCAACAAGATTAATGGGAAGGGAGACCTTTAGTGTAATGAAAGACAGTTCCAGCTTAAAAACAGACAATGCCACGAGTCTTGAGGATTTGGACAGTCAGGTTCCCTCTGTGCCTTTGTAGAGCCCCTTCCAAGGCAGGGAACACTGAAGAGCTGCAAGAAAAGAGTACTSTAAGTTCCCACCAAGTGAGTACACTGGTGCACCAAGGGAGCAGATTGTCCAAGRGATGTCTGTCAAGCAGAGGATAGGGATGTTGAAGGAAAACTAGGAATTTCTTTTTGTTCTAAGAAGTGCAAGCTGATAAGAAAAGCAGGRTAAGACTGCAGCAGAATGTAGCTGGGTCTGAGCACTGCAGGGTTTATKCTACAACCATTTTCATGTGGAGAAATGATCTTAGACAAAGCACATAAGTGAAGCCTAACTGAAAAAAAAAACTCAACTTGTGTCTAGTTTCAATTAGATAATAATTATCTTATTATTAGAAGAAATATYAAGTCTAAAAGAAAATATCTCCATATGCAAATAGTAAAAAAAATCAGCAGGTGAAAGTGTAGCTCATCCATCCCTTCCATTTTAAGTTGAAAGCTGCTATTAACTCTGAATATCATGACTAAAGGAGTATGAACAGGGAGCAGAATTAGCAAAATGTTAGTGGAGCTGGCTGCAAGATCATTGTTATGACTGCAACTGTTATTCTCTGTCTCTGACAAGGATAATGGTGTGTGGAAATGAAGCCAGCAAACATGTAAAATACATCTAAATATAGAGGACAAACAGAAAATAATAACTGGACCAGTAATCAGATGCCGAAGGCCTTATCTGTTAGTACAGTGGCTTGAAAGATAGCAGTGCTGCTAGATAAACATTAGGAGGACTATGAAGCTGAGGATAAATAGAGCAATATCCTCTAAACAGAAAAGAGCTGAAGCATAAGACCCTGGAAAGACATTCAGGACTTATTGCTTGAGAAAGATCCCTAAAGCTGTCAAGCAGATGTGCAGCTGGCAAGTGGATGACTTGCTGGGACGTTGACTGAAATGGTAGAAGGAATAAATCAGAGAGGATTGCATTAGTGTAACTGAAGGCAGTACATTACTTTCCTTTGAAGTATAGTGTCCTGTGGAGAAAGCAGTGACTGTCATCCCATAAGAGTGATCAAACTGAGTGGAGACATGCCCCAGATTTAGGCTGTAGTATAGTCAGGGGTTTCTCTTCCGAGCACTCATMATTTTCAGGTTTTCTTGAAGGCTGTGGACTAGAGTTTGATGGAAGGTGTAAGGGGCTGATCCTAAGCCTACTGCAGCCAATGRCATCTCCCCATTGTACATCTGCTACCCTCTCCTGCTCTCAGGTACAGACAGACTGGGCAAAACCCACCTTTTCTGCCCTTTGCTATTGGGCCATCTGCTGTGAGTACACTGGGGCACACCTCATGTTCCGTGTCAGAAGATAAAAAATAGAACTTATTTTTAATGTGGCATTTTTTGTCAGCACTTAGTCTAAGTGGAAATGTAAAAGAAGGCCTTAGTGCTAAGTGTAGTGGTTGGAACAATAGTGACTTTACACAGAACTGTCTTTACAAAGGTCAAATGAGCATGGGAGATACTAAGAACTCTAGTTCTTGAATCCTTATGGTTTTGTGGAAGGGGCTTTTGGGCACAACCATTGCACTGTAGGGTGTGTGTTAACCATTGAACATCAAACTTCCTCCTGTAGCCCACTCTTAGRTCTTTGTTATAATATGTTTGGGTTTTGAGTTGAATTAAAACAGGGAAACATCAACTCAGTAAGGGGAATGATGGCATGAGAGCACCCTAGTGTAAGCAAAGGGGAAAACTGCTTTCCAGAGTTCAGGGACAAGAGGAAGGTGCTTGTCAGGCTTACCAGAATATGCCTAAAGAAATGGAAGTTTTGRTAGTCACCTCTTAAAACCTCTTTACATCCACTGTTCATTAAGCATTGCATCCTTGAAGATCTGGTTTCAAGTTCTTTACCTTTATTAAAATTAAATTGTGTTTGATTTACCCCAAGGTAATGTACAGGAAAAAACAGAACAAGCCGGACTCCAAACTGAGGCTGAGCACCTTTTTCACTCTGCCTATGCTACTGTGGTCATGTCTTCACAGCAGGGCACTTTTGGGTGGTATCCCAGACTTGAAATTGAAAAGGTTAAGGAATTTGCCCTTTCTATCTCATGAAAAAATTCTCAGTATACGATACTACAATTATTTCAAACACACTTTTGTCACTTAAAAGTTTGGAAATAACTTGTTTTTCAAAATAGGATTGTTAAAAAGGAAATGAGGCAATATCCTTTCTGAAAAAAAAAAAAAGACAACTGAATTGAGATGTCCATCTGAAAGAAGAACATGATTTTTACTCCAGAAGGGATAGAAAATGTCTTGTTCCTACCCCTAAAATCCTTTCCAACAYAGCTGTGATAGTCAAACCCATCTGCAAAGATAAAGGGCTGAAGTATGATCTTGTCTTTTAACATGTCTTTTATTATCACTCATATCTCTTTCTCCAGAAGTACTTGAGGATGGTAGAATGGGGTTCAGATTAAAATGCTCAAGGGAAGCAAA
Source organism: Alauda arvensis (assembly GCA_902810485.1). Classification (NCBI taxonomy): domain Eukaryota; kingdom Metazoa; phylum Chordata; class Aves; order Passeriformes; family Alaudidae; genus Alauda; species Alauda arvensis. The sequence goes on along the minus strand of CADDXX010000027.1, from coordinate 3,275,367 downwards.
AATAATGGGAAGGTCAGACTAGATTGTATTAAAGTCAAACCAGCAGAATCACCAGAAGGAAGAACAAGCAAAGTTGAACTTAAATAAAAACTCTTATCCAAACTAGTTTACAACTAACATGGACGTGTCTTTAATCTCCTGTGCTGTAGTTCRTGCTAGAATAATTCAGGACTTTTCTTTCCTAGTCTCTAAACTGGTCCATTGATTGTTGCTGTGGACTAATATCCTGGGACACATCTGTTAAATTCATAATTTTGGTTTTATGACAAGACCAAGACTTTTTTCTCATGGATGCACTGTGAGCCATCTTAGTATAAACTTGGATTCTGTCTCAGGATTGCCATAAGAAGGGAAATTTTATGTGGCCATTTTTGAGTTGCTCCGGGCACATCTCTAGCCTAGCAATGAAAGCCTGATTTTCAGAGTGGCTTTGAGAACATGGTACTGTCTAAAACCTTATCCCTGACCCCCCAGCCCTGGTCACTGCTTTTGTAAAGAAAGTGACCTCTCTCCAGAGCTTCATGGGCACTTCCATTATCCTGAAATGATCACAGTGTCTCTTGAGAACAGAGTCCTGCAAGCTCCAGAAGCAGCTCTGTTTTCTCTGGGTAAAACACAGTTATCTCTTGCCTCTCTGTAGCATCTATTGTTGGTACAGATTGCTGGAGTGACACACAGCGGGTTTCAGAYGTTCTTTTCAGTTCCACACCCAAGGACAGGGAAGGTGCTTGACTTCTGGAGCTGCAGTTCCRTGAAGGCTCTGTTTTGCAATTCACCTCTTGTAAAACGTTGCAGGTAAAAGCCTCCTGGRTAAGAGCCAAAGCTGGAGCAGGTGAAGCAAGGAGGTGAGTTCAGCTCTAATGACCTGAATCTCAGATGCCTTAAATGCAGAGGCCAGATATGCTTTATTTTCCAGGAAAATTAATTTGTTTCTTTTTGTCATAGGCTTCTCTGTTAAGGCCTTTTTTTCCCTGTCTCAGCAAGCTAGGTTCTGTGTAATGATTCTGTACTACAACAAGCAGGAATCCTTTCCCACAACAGCCTCTTCTTCCAAAAAGGCTGACTACAGTGGAAGTCGTGCCTTGCTGTCACTGACAGTATCATGCTTGATCGTACACAGATCTGTCTTGATGTGACTTCCTCTGCAGGTTCCTTCCCAAGTTCTTTTTTTTATAATGCATTCCAAACAAGTAGCTCTTCTCATAAAGCCACTTCATAAAAGCAGTGTGTGCAACTCCTCTGAGTAGCACTAAATCTGTGACAAACCTAAAGGAGGTTCCACAGAAAGGTGATAAAATACTGACTTATCAACTGTTTTCCTGGCTAAATGGTAAATGCGGCCACAGCTTTACCCTTTAAAGTGGAGCATGATAAGGTCAGTTTCACTGTTTCACAGTCAGCCACAATCATCCCTGAAACCAAGAGTTACTTTGTTTTTTAAACTGATGTCTCAGCAGTGAAGGACTCAATTTTTCACTAGTATTCRTGCTTATTCTTGTGCTATTCAATAACTGAAGATATTTACTAATGAATTAAACAACTAAGATTTCACCTGTTAACTATCTTCCTTGAAATACAGTTTTAAAAATTGTTTATACTTGGAGCTGCTGGGGAGGTCTGCACAAGTAAGACTGACAGCCAAGAAAATAACAAATTGCTGGAGTTGGGAGATGTGGAAGGTGAAGTTTTGTAGCAGTTCCATGGTCCTTCATGATTCTCGTTTTTCAGTWAAATAATGACATTGATGAGCCTTGTGATGTTGCTGAAGGAAAAAGGGAATAGAAGTGAATTTGGCTTTCTCCCTGAGGCGTTGTTCTGAATGGGTTGTGCTGTAATCTGAGTCATTGGGGACCATCTCTGATGCTGCAGGGAAGATGAGGGATTCTGACCTCCTCTTCTTTGATGTTGGAACACTTCATGGAGTTCACTTTGTTCTTTTCTTCTGCCTTTTTTGAGTCTGATGTGATTTACTTGTTAGTGCTGATGAATGTGTGCTGCTACACCAGTGAAACCTAGCAGTGAGTCACAGCCTGGTGCTTGCCAGGTCAGTGTTTGGCTGTGRGTGACAATGGGTGGCAGTGAGCTCCCTCAGGTCACCGCAGCCCTCATGCCCCAGACAAAACTCCGTGTCTCTAATAGAGTGTCAGCTGAGCAATGCTGAACTTTCCTCCCTGCCTGGATGAGAAAGGTGAAATGCAAACATCTGTACCATTGCAGCTTGTTTGGGAGCTGCAGAAAAGTTTGTTGTCCCACCAAAAACTTTAAAAGGTTTTGTCTTTGCAATTCCTAAAGAGGTTCAGAACTCCCCTCCTCAGCCATTCTGTGATTCTGTGACTGCAGACATCATCAACTAGAATTTTTTAGGGCAGTGTGAGCTGTGCTGTGTTATCCTGTGATACATGTTCTTAGCTGTACTATTCTGTCTTTTTGTGAATGCCAGCAAACTGAGTATATCTGCTTGGAATATCAGGCTCAGATTTATGGTACTCTGCGTACGTGATTGCTCACCACGCACATCAGCCGAGTAAAGCAGTGCCTCTCATTAGAGAGCTGACAGATTTTTGACAAGATTGTCGAATCCCAAGTCATGCATGAGTTCCCTAACAGCTTTTGGGCACGGCCTGGGTGTCTGCTTGTTACACAGGACGAGTATTTGGCTCACTCAACAGACAGCAGGTCATCCCATTGACACCTGCCCACTCTGTTAACAGATCAGTGAACCTACTGCTGTCTAATGTTTCCATGATCATGCAACACAGTTAAGAATTGATTTATAAAATGCAGGTCACTCAGTAGATGCAGAAGTCAGTGAGGGAGCACAAGGTGACAATGAAACCATTCAGATTAGCAAGTGGGGGCATTGCAGCTGCTTGTGCTCTAATTGCATCTCTCCAGATGTTCCTGTGATGTGCAGGAGATGCCAAGCAGTCTCTAGGCATAACTATATTTCACTGTTCAGCTTTCCAAACACTCTTCTCTGGTCTGTAGAGAAGAGAGAATTTAAGGACCCAAGCCTTTTCATCTTCTGTGCTGTCAAATAAACTCTGTCATTCCGAAGTAATATTTCCCAGGCATATTTTTTTTCATAGATTTCTTTTCACATTAAGATCAGCAAAAGCTCTTTCTGGGAAGCCTGATTAAAAATGCAGTTCCTCCCAGGAAAGAAAAGAAAATAACATTTTCAGCATCAAAAGAGATCACAAAATTATCATGAAAAAATGAAATTAATTTTGAAGATTATGTACTGCAGGAAAGTAGGTAGAAGTGACCTCAGGGCTTTCTGCTGTTTGTAAAATAGTTTGTGGGTTTTTTGACTAGACATCTGCTTAGAGTATAGGTGACAAAGACTCTCAGAGACAAGAAATGTCCTGCATTTGGATTAGCTCAAGAAGCTGAGGAAGATAGCTAATTTCTTTGCAAAATTTCCTCTTGTCTGTATACTAAAAATGAACCAGCAAATAAAAAATCCCCACAGAAAACCCAAACAAGACCCTCCAACAAATACCCTAAGAAACTGCTCTTTCTCTTGAACTGCATGGTGTTARYATTACTGGGAATGCAAACACAGGTGGCTTCCAGTTCTGTTGCAGACCTTTGCCTCTTAGCATCAGAGTGGGGCATTAGCAAGTCAGGGTGTGGAAGTACAGGCACTGCTTTTCCTCTTTTGAGCTGGGCTGTTTTCTTCTGGGGTGGCATGATTAACCATGTAACTGCCTTCATTCTGCTTGGGCCTTGACTCCATCAAGGAAAGAGAGAAAATCTCAGGAAAAGAAATAATCTCTGATTTGGCCTTTTTGATATTGTACAGAGGGTTTGGAAGAGAGGATTCCAGTGGMTTCAAATGCTACCTTCTATATTGCATATGACCAAAATATTTTCAATCAGTGTCCTTTGTATAAATACGTTTCTGGTCTTGGATGGAGGGAAACTATTACAAGAGCATGTACAAAACAAAGAGGAATGGCTTCAAGCTGAAAAGGAGGACGTTTAGGTTAAATGTTAGGAAGAAGCAGTGAGGCACTGGCACCAGAGAACCTGTGCGTGCTCCATCCCTAGAAGTGTTCAAGGCCAGGTTGGGTGAAGCTCTGAGGAACCTGGTCTAGTGAAATATATCCCCGCCCATGACAATGAGGTTAGAACGAAATTATCTTCCAACCAAACCAGTCTATTATTTTCTGATCTTTAGAGAAAAATTAGTCTAGTAAGATGTAGATGTTGGTGAAGATGAAAATTTAACAGAATGGCTTTACAGACATATATGTTTAGCAGAAAGCTCTCTGAGTGTAGAAATGGTAAGAGAMATAGAGATGAAAGCAAGTTTTGATATAGAAGAATAGAAGATTTCTAAAATAATGATTGCTGAACCAATTGTTACTAGATGACTAAAGGAAGCAACAGTTGAATGAGCTGGAAGGTTTTATGACTAGACTAAAGGATATGTTGACCACAAACAAAAATATGTTTTTACAAAGTAAAAAAAACACTTAGCAAAAGCATAGGCAAGCAAAATAGATGTTTTTACCAAGTAGAAAAATTTTCCACTGCTAGAAAACAGAAAAACAACTTTGAGCTTAAAATGTAGCATACTAACTCATAAGATTGAATAATTACTAATATAAAATGGCAATTTTAGTAGTTTTGATAGGCTGTAGACAAGTGTAAAAGTATTATGTATGATGCTGATTGGATATTAGGTATTAAGATGCTCAGAAAAGAAAAATATATTTTTTGTATATGTATTATTGTAACTAAAACAGCTTCAGGTTTGCCTATTAGCTGCAGCTGGCAGCTTTTGGGCTTGGCTCTGTATACCCATGACCCATGGCTTCTKTATGCAATAAACAAGCATTTTTTAAGAGCTGCCTGAAGTCCAAACATCCTTCATGGATTCTCCTATATGTATATCATTGTCTTTTGACAGCCTGAATTCTTTGTAACACCATAACATTGAATGCTTCTCTGACTTGTGTAACTTCCATCTGTAACCAACCTCTCATGTTTCCTCCTCAAACATCCTTTCAGATACACATACATTTCACAGGAATAGAATATGCGTATTGTTATTAACAAAAAATGATGGTGCTTCCCTGAGGCCCATGCTTTTCAATAACTTTTATGAAGTGTGYTTTGCATCCCAAGATGTGTCTAGCATTCCAGCATTGCATACCTGGAAGGCAACAGTGACTTCTTTCCAGTGTCTTTAATCAATCACTTAGGATGAGTTGTGTAAAATCCAACTGACCCTTCTATAATAACTAGGGGAAAATAGCTTTGAATTGTCATTTTGATAAATTTTGGAGTATTGGCAGTGTTCTTGGGCTATGGAGCCAGGCATGCAAGCCTTTCATCTGTCAGTGTCATTGTGAAATATCTTAAAAGAACAGGGGGAATAGTGATTCGATAAATCTTATCTCCATGAATGAGTGGATTTTGCGTGSTTTCATAATCTACTGAACACTAATAGCCTATGTCCTTTGCTTCAAAAATAGCTGTTAGAGCAAGGTGTTTGATGAGTCTGTACACTGTTTTACTGTTTTCCTGCAACCCATTAGATTTGTTTATGTCAATGAATGACTTTCAGTGGTGAATACCACAGGAATTATTTGGCTGTGTGGTGCATGCATGGTTTTACCTAYTTCTTGTGTGATAAAACCAAATCTCTTGCTCTTCCCCATGTTTCTCTGTAGGAATAAAAAGGCAGGTGGAACACCTTTCACAGCAGCATTCCAWGAWAAAATTCCTAACTAGGTGAAATCACTTGTGTTACATGAGGAACCAAATAAAATGCTGGTTTTAGTATCCARCTTAATGTCTATTACATGGCTGGGGCCTGTACTGAAAATTTAGCTCAGTGTGAGGACCTATTGTGTTTTATTGCATTCAGTCTTGACTGTGTGTCAGTTTTAGTACAAATTAGAAGTTGAGTTCATAACTTTCAAAAAGTTTAAATGCAAATAACCATTGTATTTGAAATTAAAATAAGCTTTCAACATAAGAAGGGACAAAACTCCTATTTTGTCACTTGTGCTACCATTTCCTTTTTGTGGACAAGGCAGAAGAGGAGAGGAAAAAAGTGGAAAGAAGAGGAGAGAAGGTAGCAGTGCTGATTTGCTCTTAGTAAGAATCAGACTGTCATGGAAGTTAATCTCTCAAATACAGGGTATTTCTGGCAAAATAGCATGGGCAATTCTACAAATGCCAAAACCCCCAAATTCATACATAGAAATACCATCTGAAAAGACCCTGGTTTCTGGSTAAATGGTTTCTAGGATTTCCCATTAAGAAACAGACCATTGTTTGAATTATTTTAGGCATATCTAACTCTTCCAGTCTATTAAGAATTCTCCATGGTTTCATGTTGAGTCATTGTGACCCCTCTTCATGCTGAGGCCAGGAGAGCAGTGTCTCTRTGAGATATTTTGTCCCAGAGAAGCTGCAGGTGGGGGGCAGGACTTAGTGAATAAAACTAGTATCTTTAAAGACACTGGGAACATGTGTGGTAACACAGGGGTGACTTGGTGGACTGCCAGGTGAGAATGAGCGTGTCTGTTTGAGTTTTCGGTTTTTTCCTGTTTAGTGGAGATGATGGAGCTAGGGCTTATTAGAACAGATTTACCATGCTTGTGTTTTATGGTTGTGATACGTCTTTGTGCTGCAGTTGGCAGAGTTTTCTAGGTGGTGTCTTGTATTTGAGGAATGATCCTTATTTTCCTGAGCATCTTCATGCAGTACTGGCAAAATGGGATTATTATTTTCTACCAATGATAATGTTCCCTGACGCTCTGAAAATCTGGACAARCATAGCATTTTGTCAATATGTGTCCAGACAAAGAATTAGTACAAAAATTCGAATCTTTGCCAGGAAGTAAAAAAAAAGTGCAACAATGTCATTTGAGAGGAAATTCAAGCTGAGTTTTAGCATGTAATTATTTAATTTAATTAATATAAACACAACTGTGATTTTTTTTTTTTTTCACCAATTCAGCTTCTTTTTAACTGCCAGCTCACATTCGTGTGACTGTGTTTTCAAAAAATGAGGCAGCTTAGTTCGCTGGTGAATTAGAAGCTCACAGGGTGACTTGGTGAGAAAGAGCAAATCAACCTGGTGGTTTGAACAGAGTGCAGAGAAAAGTCTCGACGTGAGAGAGAGAGAGAGATGAAGAGGCAGCAGCCGTGTCCTGACAGCGCTGATGAACGGCAGGTGGCCACMAGCCTGACTGCTTCTCTTTGGTAGCTGCTGGTGATCCGCAGGCAGGTGGGTGAGAATGTTAAAGGCCTGACACMYGGAGTGACAGATACCCTCAGTGCTYGTGTGCACGGCGCACYGGCRTGGCTTAAAATAGAGCCAGCTGCATGCATAATGAAGGAGAAATAATTGCAATGTGCTTACGTAAATTATCTTGTGGTTCATCTCCTCCACCCTCCCACCCCGCTCTGTGTTTCCACCAGGAAGGTCCCGTAGTCAAAGATTCACCTAATCAGTGCAAAACACTAAGATATTATATTTGGAGCAACAAAAAATTGGGGTTTTTTTCTGTAAGAGAATAAGARCAACATGGTATGACTGAAATATGTGGCTCCAAAGTGCGTAGGAGTTGATGTTGGTTAGTCTGGCAGTTCCTTCTRCAAACAAAAATTAATTTTAGAAACCTGCATGTGAATTTAGTAGTCCTGTCATTCTTGCTGTCTTGTAACTCAGATAAATATCTTATATTTTCTGCTAGCTGAAATTCTGCCTACATAAGCTTTTCCATTCAGCCTGTTAGAACCATTCTGGCAATATATGACTGTGAATTTAACCTCGTTTTTGTTTGTACTAATTATAAGTTATATTGTATTTTTACTTTCTTTGGGAGAAACACAAAACCTCTATTCCATATGTAATGGTTTTATATATCTCCCGGATGACTGTTCTGGATGCATCTGGAGCATTGTTTTCAATAAAATATTCTTTCACACCCCTTTGCTCACATTCCCCTTTCTTTCTAAATTGAATAAAATTCAGCATATAGTTCTAACAAATTACTGTATTTCCAGATCACTGGTGACTGCRRGCATCAGATTCAAAAACAGTAGTCCAGAAAGTAGGGKACRTATTTCACTGTTTGGGAAGTTTGTRAAATGSCATATTGGCCACTCAGTTTTCTCAGTACATGACTGATGACATAGCACAGAAGATAACTTTCAAAAGCTYTGATGCACYCTAAGTTCCTAAATCCTGGACTCGMTTTGCAGAGCTGTAGCACAAGTGTTGGTATGACCAGCTCCTGTGTCTGAGACCTCATTCTTGCTTTYAYAGGACTATTTTTAGGAGCAGCAAGGAATTGAGTCACCCCTAGCTCACACAGTTGCTGAACTGTGCTGAGACTGCTCTGGAGAGTGCAAGCCAAAGTGTGATAATCTTAGGGGAGCAAATTGCCTGTTGCACTTTTCACTCAACCTGTGTTAAATACTGAGTATGCCACTTGGCCACTATCAGAGTTCAATTGTTTGTAATTATCCTGGATCCAGCCTGAACTTAAGCTCATATCATGCAGTTTTTTTTCCTCACTTTAATTATTCAGGAACACAAGAAGCRTGCAACAAAAAAAGAAACACTGTGACTGCACCACCTTCCTTCAAAAATTCATCTGCTTTCCCCTAGGATGTAAAGTGGGAGGTAAAGAAACAGGGAAGGCAGCAAAGCAGAAAAAGTAGCATAAAGCAGGAGATGCACATCTGCTCATTCTGTGCTACATTCTACAACCAAAGCCCTGGAAGAAGTAAAACATCAAGTAGTATATGAAGCATGACCATTGATTTCTATTTCATAGTCTCTACCTTTTTCGCACTTAGGGACAGCTGAACTCAAAATATTTATGGTTGGCTGTACAGCAAATGCTGGAATAAGCCTTTCCCTGCTCCTTTTGTGTTGCATTGTTCTAACATGCAGAGCTTGTGAAACTTTGGAATGTATTTGAAAAAGATAGAAAATGTGGTGCAATCAAGTGAAACTCTGAGGTGGGAAGAATTCCTTTCATGCAGCAGTCATCAGTAAATCTATTCAGAGGTTCATCAACCTCACTTTAAAGTTGAGTATCTCCCCTCAGAGCTGGTGGTGGTGGTCTGTACAATTGTTTTTGAGTAGTGGGTCCAAGGGATGACGTTTTCCCTTGAAAGTTGGCAATATGTTGAAATAATTGAGGGGCTGTGTAAGTGCCCAATGTCATATCCATATCGTGGATTTGCAGAGTAAGTCCTGAATTAATACCAAGCATGGAACTGCTGATATCACATTTTAGTACGTGGGATGGTGTAAAACGTGTCATGTACCAAAAAGGCATGGTGTAAAAGCTACTGAAAGGATTAATTTAGATGCAGTGTTTTGAAGAGGCATCTTGCAGCATTCTGATATTATTGGAGCCCAGAAAATGTTGCCCAAAACTTTCCATTTTTAATATACTTTGATTGCTTATAATTTTCAGCTTTTAAAGCATAAGAAAAGAGATTTCTCCATGCTGATCATCTGCCAAAAACTCTTTTCAAGTAGTGTTTCAGCTAGGACAACTTATCATCTTTCTCTCTCTCCCGCTCTCTCAAAAAAAAAAAAAAAAAAGAAAAAGAAAAAGAAAGAAAAGAAAAGAAAAAAAAGCATATTAGGTATTTTATTACTGGAAAATTTAAATTCTAAAGAAATTGATAACCAAGTCCCTGTACCCTCTTTGAACTGGGAAAGGTGGCACTACTGTTGCAATAGAAGGATTGCCGGGCCATGTCATCAGTAGCAAAATATCACTACCTGGAAGATATAAAYGAAACACTAGGAACAGTTTTGCCACCTTTGGTCTTCCAAAAGGTTGTCAGCAATTTTAAAACAATGTATTGATGAAAAGGAATTGCTTGTTCAACAATAAGTAAAATCTGAAAAACTCATATAAACTATATGCCAAATTTCCACATCACACATCAAGTGGTAGATCTTCAAAARCAGTTGATCTGCATCTATTTTAGGAAAATATAATTGACATAGAGCCAATTAATTTGACAGCATCAATTTAATCAATTCCTAATATTTGCTTTGTGTGTGTGTTTTAAATGAATGAAGTGGAAGTGCAAAAAACCATCTCTTTTAARGACATCTGCAAATAATGAGATTAAAATCAATCAAAGTCTGTTTAGAAAAAGTACCTGGGCTTCCATCTGATAGAGTTTCCTGAGAATTGCAGCTTTGAACTGCAGTGACATAACCAGTTTYCTCAGAAGTGGTTTTTATGTGTATGCCCACATGCCAGGGTGAACTACATGGAACTGTTACCAGACTGCTGCTTTTCCCCCTCCATTTTTGTTGAGTTAGATCTGACACTGCATTTGCCACAAGATTATGGAGAGCATCTGTTGTGTCTAAGAGCAGTGATCTAAAAGGTCACTAAAGCCATGGATGATGCTTCTTTCTATTTCACATAACATTAATCCATTTGGGGAAGTCTAAGCTTCATTAATTGCTTATCAGGAGCTTTTAGTTTGCAGTTCTTAGTTTACCATTTGAAGTCTGACTTATGCTGTAATCTCCATTTTATATAGATAATCTATTAAACYGCCCTAATAACTGGAACATTTGAAAGTTTCTGTCCTCACAGTCTTATTGCTGGTTCGTGTACTGAATTTGTCTTCAAGAAAATTGGAGCCCCAAGCTAGATACTAGTAAATTAACCCAGTTTCTAATCTTCCTACATGGTTTTAAATAATATATTAGTCCAGAAACTATTTGGGCATAAGTATTAAGCGTTAGTGTATAAATTCAGTGTATAATTCATTAATCAGATGAATAATTTCCAAAGTATCAACAGAAGTAAAGACATTCTTAAGGGATGTGTATTTATATGCATATGAACATTATAATGTATAAAATTATCATCCTAATATTCTATTGTGGCTTGTGTTTGATACAAATACTGCACAGAATRCAACCAAACAGAGGCAAATTTGCCTCTGCTCTCTGTTGGCTTTATTTTTTAATTGAAGYGCATGTACATGGCCTAAAATAGGTTGAAGCTCTAGAGGCTGGAATTAACTATAGCTATTTAAGATAAACTTTTACAGATCTTCTTGAAGTCAAGGCTAAGTCTGTCTCCCAATAGGAGGCTCTTCCTTTTGGGTGCCCTTGTTTTAGTTTGTTTATTTATCTAGCCTGGCTTGCATAACTGGCCATGTTTTGGTTCTTTTTCTGAACTCTCTGAAATGTTCTTTATTCATGAACAAGGGATACATCTTTCTCATTTGATGTATCTTTGGACACCCTGCAAGTTCTGTGGCATTCCAAATGACCATGAATGTTCCTGTACAATTTATTTTTCTCCTTCTTTGGTGAAATAGCAATTTTTTCAAATGCCACCTCTACCTCTGGAAAAAGATGAACAAATGCAGGCCCCGGAATGGGTAAACTGCCTTCTTTATTACTTAAACAGCTTCTGAATGGGGCCCGTGATTCTACGTGTGGAAGAGACCTAATCATACTGGTAGGTAGTTGCATTCTTTAATCGACTACTGCAGTCTTCTTGATCTTGTGACAATTTGGTGATCACTTTTGAAGGTCAGGCCAAGGAAAGAAAAATACCTGATCATGTCTTGTGCARTTTTCTTAAAGAAAGGCCTGCAAGTCTGCAACTGCCCTTTGGTATGCCCATAAGTAAGCCATCAAAAGGCCCTGTGTCTGGCTGTCCCTGGTGGTTGCAAAATGGTAGTTTTTTGAAGTGTTGTGAGATTTTCRTCAAGGTAAACAGAATTATGGAAWATCTTGACTCTATGCAGTACAGAGYTAAAGGTATTGAAGATTATGTATGGCTAGCCAGAGGATAGCTGAGAAAATTCCCCCAGATGAAGGAAAAGTCCATAGAGATATCTATGTAACATTTCAACATGGAAAAAAAATCCCCTAACTAGTTGAAATGAAAACTAGCTTCTCCCGCTCTCCTGTGCAGATAATATATCCTTCTTTCTGCTTGCACATCTACACTGTGATCCCAGCCTTAACTGGGATTAAGGAGACATGAAGAATTTGGTTCRGTATGATTTATTACAAAAATGACAAATGAAGTTGTGTCAACAGAAGAYGTAAGGGCAGCCCAGGCTCCCTGTGCATGCAAAGATAAGCAGCATATGCAGGGGCTGGAATGTGTGCTCTTTGTGTGAGTGTTTCAGCTTTGCTTCCTGCAAGCTCCTCTGAAGGCATTATTTTCTTCCCATTGTCCTGGTTACAGAGAGGGTGGAGTTCAGCACTGTGTGGGTGTGACCAGGTTGTTRTTCTSTGTCACCWCATCATTGCTGGGCACRTGGTCCCAGCAAGAAAAGCTAGGGTACCCTTTTGGAATTTGGCTATTCTGCGTTGTTCTGGGGAAGTGTCAGTGTCAACCATTGTGGACTCGGTGTCTCCGCTGCCCCACCAGTCATCCCTTCTCCCGTTCTCTCTGGAGCACAGCCATGGACCTTTGCTGCTGAAAGGGCTGACAGCAAAAACACGATCAGCCATAGTGCTGAGACAGCAGTGCCAGCAGGGAAGGTGGTGGCAGGGAATGGAATGGTAGAGGGGACGAGTCCAGCTGAGCCGAGCTGAAAGGAGAGCAGTGGAGCAGTAGGAAAAGTGGCAGAACCTACCAGTGGCAGAGAGCTCAAAGCAGCAGCACCAGCACGTGTGCAGCTCAGAGAGACTGCAGCACGGCCCCTGTTCAGACAATCTAACTTCCAGGAGGGTTCTTTCTCCCTGTTCTTAATTATTTTGGGCTGGGGGGAGGAAAACATTATCAGTGGGAGCTGCCCTGCCATATTGCCTTTGTTCCCAGATCCCACTGCATGCAGGAATGGTGTCCATTGTYTTTGTCTGGGAAAACCCCATGGACATGTCCTGCAGGGAACATTCACCACCTTGTTTTTGTTCCCATTGTAGAACACTTTATCATTTATTGTATACTTCTGCTATTAATATCACCCTTGAGCACATCTTATTCCATTGCTCTGGGCTTTTCTTAAATCGTTCTTTCAAACCATAAACTCCCTTTTAGTCCCTTACCAGACAGGGTGGGGGAAAGGGAGTGGCTTATTTGGAGTTTAATTTGAAACTGGTGTGAAAACCAGCACACCAGTCTACTGTTTTGGGAAGCTTAGCTGTCATGTGAGGAACTTAGGCATTTTTCTCAACAGATAAGTCTCTTTTTATTTGCATATGATCAAAAAGTTAAATTAGGACCTCACCAGAAAGAGGGATGTACTGAAATTCTGTTAGATATTTAGGGTAAATTAAACAAATAATTTTCTCAAAAATTTCTACAATTATACATTTAAAGCTACTTCTTTAAATGTAATGCATAAACCCAAACTTTGAGAAAGGTGGGAAAGAGGTCTTTTTCCATGCCCAGAAGATTTTGGTGGAAGCAAATTACTAGGGCTCCCAAAATCCATGCAGGGAAAGAATTAAAAGTCAGGTCTATGGCACAAAAACATGCCAGATAATAAAATGTGTAAACATTTTCATCAATCAAATTTGAGTTCAGATTCACTATTTTCTGTTGAACTAATGCCAGGCCATGGATAKCAAATGGGATTTTAATATGTCATAATCTGGCAGCTCAGTGAAACATTATAAATTTCAAATAGCAGTGATCCTCACCCTCCTTTCCATTCTGGGCATGAAACAGTGTTCTGACGGGTGCTTGCCTTAAATACATCTAAGCAGTAACCCTGGAGAATAGTATGGGCTTGCAGAAAATAGCCTTAAATGGATTCTTCTGGTCTGAAGTATTTAGCATCAACTGATGTTATAAAATTTCTCTAGAAGTAGCCTAGAATGGGGTTAGAACTGTCATTTATCTTTCTCATTTCAGATTGAATAAGATATGGCTGAAATCCAACTCTTCCCTGGTTGAATTGATTCATTTTTCTTCTGAGATTTGAATACTTCTTGGACTTTTTGATTTGCTCATGTCCTGTGATTGGTCAATTATGAGCCTGTTTGGAGTTAGCAGGGTTAAAGTATTGCAAGAAAAARCTACTGCTTTAACTCAAGTATCTCAAAACACTTGAAAAATAAATTAATCCTCATTAAAGTTCTATTAGGTAGGTGGATTATATAAATTATATAAATAGACTGTGGCCAAGTGACTTACCTCAGATTTCTTAGTGAAGCTTTGTAAAGATGACTTTCCTGTTGCYGCTGTTAATTGCACCACCACACACTGTCACCTGATCTCATGAGTTCTGCAGTTCTGGTGGGGGAGGTGGGGTGATGAAATTCACCAGTGAGGTTCTACTACAGCCTCTGCTGGGAGGTGCCTGTGAGGAAATCTGGATGAAAGTCTCTTGGAGTTGGCCTGAATTCCTGCAGTTCAGGAAACAGTGTTTTGATTATTTAGCAAAAATTCAAAAGGCACAGAACACCTTGGATGTTAAGTAGGAAACATTAATGAAATTAGAACAGATACATTTACTGATTTTCTTTCTTTCTTTTTTTTTTTTTTTCATGGAATTGGGATTAAATCTTGTTATCTCTTCAGAAAAATGTTTTTTCTCTGCTCATGCACTCTTGTCTTGCTTTTTTTTTTTTTTTTTTCCTGGAATTGGGATTAAATCTTGTTATCTCTTCAGAAAAATGTTTTTTCTCTGCTCATGCACTCTTGTCTTGTCTGATTCTGAAATGCACTAACTAATTATTTGAATCTCTTAGGCTAATTCTCCTGAAAGTTCAAGGAGGTTGTGCTTGGATGTCTGCTAATTAATTAAAGGTTATGAGTTGGCTCTTAATCAAGGATTTGTTCTGAAATTCCAAGCCCCAATAAGTGTACAATATTCCTGGTTGAAATGGTCAGGTAATGAGACTATTAGCACATTAAAATTAATCTCCATGAATCTCTGTCTCTGTGATCCAGTGGGTGGAATCTGGTACAAATGTGTACAAAATTGCTGATCAGTGTGTAAAGCAAAGCTTTGTCGTGTGGCCCATACCTGGATACTGTTTTGCTTCACGACMCTGTTCACAGAGTCAGACAGCACAGCTTCAGGGGACTGCTGGGGGGTAACCAACAACAGCTCTTAGTCCTGTGACGGATCAAGGCATGGACACACCTACATGAGATACTTTGGACACAAGGCCTGTATTTATTTTTCTCACCTTTATATTCCTCCCCCCACCCCCCCTTACTTTAGGTATAGGTACTGAGTTTAAATAACAGCATAKCTGAATTTCTTGTTCCCTCAATCACAGTTCTAAAATAAAAGCAATCATTTCAGGTATTATTAATTGCTATCTCCTCTGAGGAGTCTATTTCCCCAGTGGTATAATACTTATTTTTTCCCCTTAGTTTCCTCTGATTTTCTTTCTGTCGTAGGAAATGAACGGGTAGAAACTTGCAAACAAGCACAGAAGGAACATGAGGGGRCCCCTCTTCTCTCCCATCAGCTGCCCCTCACCTTGAACATGAGGTTTCCTTCAGCACTGTCTCMTGATTCCCCTGATGTCTCACTTGACAGTTGAACTGTTCAGTCTGAAGTCTGAATGATTGGAAACTGGCTCAGAAAATTATTTTCTATTTACATGTCTGTTTTKGTCTGGGTACAGATTATTAATGAGCTTTTCTCAGTTATACACACTAGTATGTAAATAATTGAAATAWAAAATAGTTAGAGGAGGCATTTAATATTATCTTTAAGCAGAAATTCAGCCCTTAGGATTGCTGTCACTAAACCAGTCCAATTTTCTGCTGACCAGAAATGCCCAGCAGGTAAAATTTCAGAATATATAACACAGGTTAGTGCATTAGCATGGCAGATTTCCTCCAAAGAATCAAAACTAAGATCAGGCTAGAGATCTGTTTCCATAGGATTATATTTGTCATCCAAAGRTAATCAGAACCAGGTTAGAGGAACTCTCCAGGGTATTGAAAGCCTTTATAGGATTGAAGTGAGCATTTGTTTATATAGGTATCAGACAGCTACACAGYTTTATTTKGCAATAAATTATTAGTCAGTCAAAATCACTACTTTCATCCCTACTTCATTATTCTTTASAAAGGTAAAGTACTTGTTCTSTCCCCCTTTGAGGAATACAAAAAATGTTAGACCAACCTTTAAAAYTGCTTGGTCAGTGGTTCTGAATATCTCATATTTCATCCAACTGCCGAGACACTATAATTAGGATATTAAGACGTGCTCTTGATTAGATAGATACGTCTCATTGTAATTCAGATCCCACTTTCTAGGAATGTGAATGTGCTGTAGTACCTTCTCTTCTTGTGTGCTCAAAGAGAATCAAAGTTCTCTGTAACTAAGCCATAAAATCTTAGGTGTCAACCAACTACGCATCTAAATTTATGGCTAAACCATAGTACAGTGTCTGCAAAACTAATACTGGCTAAAACAGATCTCAGCTTTGAACCTTTGTAGCTGTCTTACTTTTCTCACACGGAGAAACAGCTTAATCATGGTATTACTGCCTTTATTTCATAAGAAAGCTTTGCACTTGTGAAAATTTGCATAGGTGGTATACAAAAAAAAAAATTAAAAAAAACAACAGAAGAATCTACAGTGTTAAATCAAAAATACAGTTTATGTGAATACTAGATTTTCCCCACTAACTCTTGTGATCTGTACAGCTAAAACCTGCTGTGTTCTGGGCTGTTGCAGCACCAGTGTTCATGAGCAAAACTGGACCATTACCATGTCAGTGCTTGAGGTTTGGATGAGGTCCCCAGATTGTCAGGCACTGGTGCTGCTGTTGCCTTTTGAGCCCTAAAATCAAGAGCCAAACAAGATTAGGTGATAAAATGCAGTTACCATTTAATGAAGCTCCCTCCATGTGTGCAACATGCTGAAACACATGTCGAAGATGCTCACCTGACATAATAGGAGAAGTACAGGTTTGTAAATTTATTGAACTACCATCATTGACAAGAATCCCCAATCAGAAACACAGGTAATGAAGTAATTCTCCCTCTTGGTTCAACCCCTTCTGAAGCCCCCCTCCTTRCTAGTTGTTTATGTCAATTACATGGGAAGGGGTCTTGGGAAGGTGTCTTGTCCTTAATTTCCATAAGAAGGAAGATTAGAACAGGCCTTCAGGAATTTGTTTGTCTTAAYAGGAAAAGTACTGAAGTTAGGCAACTATATAACTATATAATAACAGTCTACAGAGCTATGAATATATRTGAGGAATATAYAAAAAGAAAAATAATTTTGGCATCACTGCCAGTGAGGCTGGTGGACTGCCTGCACTACCTGGCCCTGCTCTGGCCCACAGATGGGTGCTGGAGTGACTGCTCTGTTGGCTTCTAGCTGATCAACACCACCCATATAAAAATATTCTGCAACTCCATACAGAAGAGAATAATAGCCCTTTATAATTACAGCTGCACTTTTGCCAACTCCTGCAATTTTACAGCAAGCTTTACAGTATTTGCTATCTTTTCTTGAAAAAAATAAGACCAAAATCACAGAACAACCCTCCACTCATGAAATTGACAGGACTGTTCAGTTTTTTTCTGAAAAAGCCATCTCTTCTTCATGTGGCGAGGTGAGAGGAAAGGAGCAAGTAAAGCAGAGCAAAGCCAGCCTCCAATACTCAGGTATAAAATCACAAGCTTTCAAAAACATATGAACTTGAATGTTTGCCTGTGGATATTTGGAGAAGTAAACTCCCCTGTGGGGTTGGCATCAGCTCAGCTACACTGTCCGTGGTGCTTCTCAGCCAGGGACATCAAGAATGCATGAGTTTGCCTGGCCCAGAGGGTTTAGTGCACTGCAGGGGCTGGACTGCAGCTATGAGCAGCAGATTGACTTCCTTCAGCTGTTGTGGCTGTGAGCTGCTGTAGCAACGCTTCCAGGTTGGAATCACACCTGGTTYAGCCCGATCTTTTAAACAGAATTTTGATTTACGGTTTTATGTGAGGTAGTGGAAGAYGTTCTTAACTCTTCTTGCTTTGTTTTTTCAGCCTGTTCCTTCCTGTGAAAGGGCAGGGGAAAAAATAAGGAGAGGAGTTGGCCCCTAYTCAAAAATTTTTCTTAAGCATTCAAAGAAGTAAACAGCATTTTGAAGAAGAGGCTTTAGTTGCATGCACACGTGTATATTGTGGTCCCATGGTGCCTGAAAATGTTGCAGTAAATCCTCTGTAAATTCCTAATATGCCATTAACAGGTTTCAGCATCCGCAATGAGCTGCCTATAGTTTTATCTTGCAGTTGCTCTATTTTTGTGTCAGTTGTGCTAGCAGCTYAGAGCTCAGCTAATGTACCATTGACAAATGGCCCCCTTTGAAAGGAGGCTGTATATATTATATAAATTCATTTACATTGTATATATTCATTTGGAAATGAAATGCACAAGAGAAAAATCAGTGCTTTTCAAATCAAACATGAGAAATTCACCAGTGGATGATATTTGATTTTCTAGCTTTTAAAAAGCAGACAAGATATTTACTATTCTGATGTATTTTGTTTTAAGCGTAAAAAGACAAAAATAGAGCTGAATTTGTTTGATTGAGAAAACTGTTCTTGTGGGCCTTCTTTTTCTTTCTGATTTTCAAGAAGAGTTTGAATTCACAAGGCTGTATTTTGAACACCTTGATTGAAATGCCACAACTTTGAATACACTTTGGGCAGTTCTAATGAGACAGGAAGAAAGAAAGGAAGTACTTGAATGGGTAAGTGCCTTCCACCTAGAAATATAAACTCTCATACATTATTATTAATTTATGCTAATAAAATTTAGAATTTTCTGGGCTTGGTTCCACAAAGGTTCCCAGGCACCTACATTCCCCATAAATCCCTCAGAGGCAATTCAGCTGAAGRCTGAGAATCCCAAAACTGCTGTCTGGTAGACTGGGACCATATGTGCAGCACTGTGCCACATCCTCTCAAGCTGTTTGAGGCACCTCCGAGTGAGATCTCACAGAGCTCCCAGCCACTGGGGCAGTTCACACCTTTGAACTGTGCTCACAGCACTTCATGGGCTGGGAGGGTGTCACTGTACCAGTTCCTGTTAAAAACACTTCCTAGTGCCTTGTGCATTGATTGGGAGTTTTATCTGATAATGTTCTAATTGTTTGGGTGTAAATTGATGAAATAAATATTGTTAATTGTACTCTTGAACATTTTGCCTGAGGACCCTTAAAGGTCCCATCTCCACTGTTGTTCAGCATTGGGTAAAGAGAACACTTCATTCATCCTTGCCCTGGAGAAGTCACTGTCAAATGATACCTCACTGCTCTTGGTTGCACGTCAGCAGAATAATTTCCTTGATGAAGAAAGAAAAAATATTTTTCCTTGGAACTACTTACATATTATGGAGCTATTAACTTATTAGTTGCAGTAGTAAAAATGTATCAGAAGTTAGGTTTATTAAAATGGCCAGTGGCTTTCTTTTGTGTAGTTAACAAACTGGTTAGAAGAAACCAGTTAGAAGAAACTGGTTAGAAAGTTGGAGTTCAATTTCTTTCTGTGCCTGAAGGAGTTTGTTAATGCAACTCTCTCRTCACAGAAGAGGACAAAGCCACCAGGTAGTGCTGCATTCGGGGGGGAGGCAGGACTGTCTGTATGTCTGTCAGATGCTGCTCCAATCTGTGCAGAGGTCTTGAATATTGGTTTCAGCAAAAGCTGACACTCCAGTGCCAGGCGAGATGTATCTCCAGGAGGTCACTGCATCATCTTCTCTCCATTGGATGAGCCACAAACTTTCAGATGTTTTGTACAAAATGTCACAACTCCAGCAGGAGAAACAGAAGGCAGTGCCTTATAACCRTGCAGCTCCATGGTTATAAGACACTTTCCTAGGAAGCAGGTCTCAGATGAGCTGTGGTCTTGGACCATTTCAAGGGATATCAGATGCAAAAACATGGTACCCTCTTTCCCACAATGACTTCCCCTCCCTGCCATACACATGCTCTCCCAGTTCTGCAGCAGAACTGAGAATTCAATTCCTCACATAACATTAATCTGAAAAGAGAAGAGATGAGCAAGTTGGGGCAGGGAAAAGCASGGAAAAAAAAGAATGAGCAAACAGCAAATCTTTCTGGAGGGAGCAGTTCAATGTTTTTTCTTGTGGGTTTATAGCAAGCAGATGAGGTGGTAATCGATGAGTGTATTTGGACTGATTTTTAACTGTCTGTGATATTAAATGAGCCAATACTGCCTAGAAACGAGGGGGAAACACTGCTAGGTACTTATAGGTGTTAGTTTTCTGCAGCTCTTTTGTTTGAATGAATGCTGCATAGAGTCTTGTCAAGCCTTTCATTTTCTCCTCTTTTGTGAAACCTAGTGCCTTCAAACTCTTTCAGTAAAAAATTACTTTTGAGAATCTCTGAAAATAAACAAGTTAAAAAGGATCAATAATCCTGGCTGGTTGATACATGGAATTCATCACTGGATCAAACAACCAATGCTAATGCATGTTGGGCTGTGCATTGGTGGGAGGTGTATGAGCAAGTGGAGGCTGTGTTTCGCTGTGCAGTGTGGAAACCTCAGGCTTTTCTTGAGGTTATGGGCTGGCTCAGAGCAGGCAGCACAGTTCTGGGTACAAGGCTGCTCAGATGGCACTGGGTGGTCTTCAGAAACCGTTTGAATGTGTTATTTGTAACAGGAACATCAATTAGGGGGTTTGCAAACACGTGCTTCCCACACTGTTAGTGAAGGATGCAAATCCTGCTGTTCTAAATAATAAAACCTTTTTAAGGTGACTTAAAAAACAGTAAAAAAAATTAAAAAGAAAGCAATTGAAGTCTCCTTGTGATTATCTCTGAAGGTGGTAGCAGGGGATTAAACAATCTTCTGGTGCCTTGTTAAAGTGCCATTTTGAGAATTGGTGTTAAACCCAGGGGTTCCTGCAGGGCCTTTGCTAGTGCATATACAGCTCACCATGCTCATCAGGGGGCTCCCATACAAGCATGACAGCAGCTGTGTGAGGGATGGTCAAACAAAGGGCAGATCATGAATTTTTCAGCTTGGCTTTATCTGAGTTCTAAATCTTTAAGAGACAGTACATAGTAAAATGTTTACCTTTAAAGTTAATGAGAAAACATCATAAAAAGAGCTGATGGAAATGAAGGTAAAGAATGTCTTGGTTATTATCCAGACTGGTACCAGGATCCAGCTTCACCATGTAGGTGAAGTTTGCTGCTCAGCTGTAGGACTGGTGAGCAGATGGGGTCATGCAGTCCCTTGTGCACATAACCCAAACCTGCAATTAAGCTTGACTTTTTTACTTTGGCCAAAACTGCAGCTAACTGTAAGAGCCAGATGTGAGCTGGGAACCAAGGCTTGAGCTTTGCACACAGCATAAATTGAGCATTTCTGCAGTAGAGAGGACTAGAAAAGTAGTGTCTGATGAAAACTGCATGGAATGAAGCTCTGCTGCTTCCATCTGAATTGTGGTTCAAGACTCCAAGAGGGTATGTGAGGAGTACAGACATTGGCATGAAACCTCCAGAGAGTACAAGGGTAGAGCTCTGCTTATCCCGTGTTCTCTTTTTCAGCCCTCTGTRAGTCTGAAACAGTGCCATCCCAGCTGTGCATCCGAACAAACTGGTCCTCAACATCAGAGTCCCTTCACACAAAGCAGCACCCTTTCCTGCCTTTCTCCTCTCAGTTTTTATTTCCCTTTTTCACTCTGCTCATGACAGTTTGCCATGAAGCAGTGCATGCTGCTAAGCCAAGGTACAACGAAGGGGAGATTTCCCCACATCCTCTGAAGCTTGCTGCTTACAGCACTTACATCTCATTAAGCAGCAAGTGGTTCTCTGCCACGAAGATCAAAGTGTCACACTTTTTTAAGGTATCTTAATCTTTCATGATATACAACTTGACTGCTTTACTTGTAGAAACTAAATTTTGAAGAGACATATTTTTTAAATAAAACCATGGTCTTTGTGGGCTTATTGATGAATCTGAGCCCACAAAGAAATTCCAAAACACACATCAATAGAGAAAGTGGTGGAATGCAAATGGCSCTGATTGAGGTAAAAATTACAGTTCTCTAATTTTTCATAAAGTGGCTCAGAGATCATTGTTTGACTGGGGTAGATTTTTTTTCTGAGATGTGGAACCTATTTTTTCTTGTTCTCTGCACACTCAGAACTTGTTGTTGCTGCTTAAAGCACAGAGAGGGGTTGCATAAACATTTTAATATTGCATGAGGCTTCTGTAAGCCTGAATGATCTTATGAATGCTAAAACCATGGCATACAAGCACAAATCAGAGCAAGCAGCAAAGATTATGTAGTCTTATCATCTGGATAAGACTAAGATAAGATAAGCCAAAGTTTTGTTTTCCTACCTGGGATAATTCAGGCCACCAGCCTTAAAAATACCCTGCCTCCTATAATTCTTRTTTGCAGCGTTCCCTTAATATTTAAATTCACCTGGCAGAATATCAGCTGCATTCTGTGACTTAAAAAAAGGATCACGTGTGAATGGGGTCTTTCATTTGGAYAAATGTCACTGCACTTTCTGATCTTATTAATTGCACAAGTAATGCCAGAGACTTCTCCAGTTGTTCTGCTGATACAAGTTGTATGGCTGTAGTAAAACAGGCGAATATCTGAGTAATACCAATTCAGAAATGAGATACAGACTTTGAATGGTAACCAGCTAAGGCAGCAATCCACAAAGTAGMTGGTGACTCGTATCATTTGCAGCCTTGTAAAAACATCCTCCATGAAGGGGCTGTACCACAAATCTGACACTGAGGCAGAGGTTTGATGGTGTAGCTCTGAAGCATTCTTTGGCTTTGTGGAATGAGTGTAATCATTCTAACTTCCAAAAAGAGATGACACCAGCCAAACACTGAATGTTTATACCAGATCAGACCAGGAACCTGTGCAATGATTATAACTTGAAAAAAAAATAAATATATATGTATGTATGTATGTATGTATGTATGTATAAATATATTTCAAAATAGTGTAAGAATAGAGCATATTTAAAGTGGTACATTTCTTGGTATTATTGTGTCCAAATTTCCAGCAATTTGTAGCACAGTAACTTCTTGAGATGGAAGCCCCACCAGCACCATCTTGTTGAATAGCTTTTAATGGACTTTTTTTATAAGTTTTTTTTTTTTTCTCATTTTCTTTTGGAATTTTCTTTGTGTTTCCATAAATTTTTGGATCAGAGTGTCACTATTTAATAACTGCATCGTTTGAGAAACAATTGTGGTTTAAAAGTTTTTGGATGACATTACTATAAACTTCTAGGTTTTTTAGTTATAAAAATAAGTATCATATATACTATGCAAGTCATAATTTCATATTCCCTTATTACAAACCACTTCAGTCATTTCTTTTCCAGGATGACAAATTCTAGCCTGTTGAAGTTCTCCAGGTGTGCCATTTGGCTGATGATTTTCCTTGGCTGTTGTTGCCTGAAACTTTGCTAGTTTCAGTGGAAAAGGCTCCCCAGGGCMRTGGTTGCAGCTCCAAGCCTATCTGAGTTCAARAAGCATTTGGACAGCACTTTGAGGTGCATAGTGTGACTCCTGGGGTGTTGTGTGCAGGGGCAGGAATTGGACTTCATGGTCTTTGTAGGTCCCTTCCAACTCAGCATATCCTGTGATTCGAGTTCTTTCATGTCTGTGTTGAGAATGAGGGGGAGAGGAAGGCATCTCAGAGGGGAAAATGGGACCAGAATTGTAAAACCATGACATTTCCTGCATTTTTATAAAAAATATTTTCTGAAGTTGCCTTTTTGGCTTTTGTTGAGTGCTGAGAGGGTATTTTTGGGGAAACAGAAGTCTAAAATCTTACTTCAGAGAAGCACTGGCTAATTTAGTCATTGTTGAATAAATCAGGGCT
This sequence comes from Alauda arvensis, assembly GCA_902810485.1. Lineage (NCBI taxonomy): Eukaryota > Metazoa > Chordata > Aves > Passeriformes > Alaudidae > Alauda > Alauda arvensis. Next base: position 3,251,568 of record CADDXX010000027.1, on the reverse strand, counting down.
GTTGAACACAATCTAACTAAATTTTTCAGGAAGGAGTACTAATTGTTAAGCTGTCCTACTCAGCCTAATAAAGCCTTGTGTTCAATGTTCTTTGTTGAAGAAGTTAATGGATACCCTCTGCTTCTTCTCATTCCTCAGCCTATGTTTCATTGCACCTGTGAGGGAATACAAGTAGGGAGGGAGATCTGTATGGTTGAGATCTTGTTTRTTTCCAGCAATGATAACTGCCTGAGCAAGCAGGATGGAAAGTACTGAAGAGAAATATGGATAATTAGGGTAGTTTAGTGTGCTTCAATTATCTCAAAGATCTGCCTTTTTCACCTTGCTTTTCTCAGAAATGAAGTGGGCCTCAGGTAGACCCTTCCATTATCTAGCAATTATCAAACACATGTTCAAAAGGAAGCTTCTGTCACTCTAAGTTATTAATATCATAACATCTGGGTACTTCACAATCTTTTCAGGTACTTAGCTTTGCAGTAACCATGTGGAACTAATGGTTGCTATTCTCATCATCAAAACCTTAAATAAAGATTAGAAGACTCCAGCTGTACCGTGTGGCTGTCTGGACTCAGAGACTCCAGGGTCACATCASATYCCTAACAAGTCCCATGGCAGAGAASTGAACCTTGGTCCACAAGAATAATGTGGTATTTTCCCTTTTCTCAGCAAAAAGCACATGGTTTCTCTGGCTAATTTTTAAACTGCAGCACAAACCCCTTGTTTTTCTGGCACTCCAGGGCTACTGCTTYCTACAGAGCTGTGCACCAGCCTTGTCACATGGTCTTCTGGCGACAGCAGGAACCGTGGCAGTGCTGGAGTCTCCCCCTGTGGTCTGTTTGTCCTTGTGCTATCCTGTCCATTGMACTGTGGCTCAGGTAGACACAAGTATTGTCTCCTCACACTGCTCAGTATTTTCTAATACATACCCTGAATCTGCCTCTTTGCAGCAACTTTCCCAGGACACTCCTTCCTTCACTGACTGCCTGAACAGATCCTGAGTGTCAACAGTTTTCAGCTGCTGCTGTGACCCTCAGTGCAGGCAAGACTTACCCATACAGCAGCAGCATCACTCAGTTTCTGGTTTGCAGTTCCCTTACCAAGGAGCTACTGAGCTGCTAAGAGCCAGGAGCTCTCTGGCTGTGCAGACAATTTTCTGTAGCCTTTGCTTGCTGGGACATTTATCTCTATGCCATCTTRGAGTAGTTCCTCCCAGTTCATGCCAGGCTAAAAACCCGATAATTTATGACATTTTCAAACCAGGCTGTGCTGRTTTTGGCTGGTGTAAAGTTAATTTTCTTCACAGTGGCTGGTATGGGGCTGTGTTTTGGATTTGTGCTAAACACAGTGATGATGATAGAGATGTKTTTGTTATTGCTGAGCAGGGCTTACACAGATCCAAGGCCTTTTCTCCTGTTTGTACTGTCCTGCTGGTGAGGAGAGTGGGGTTCATGGGAGGAGGGATGGCTGGGACAGGTGACCCCAACTGACCACAAGGATGTTCCAAGCCATATGGCATCATGTCAGCACATAAACCTGCGAGAAGGAAGGGAGGGACATTTTGAGTGATCACATTTGTCTTTCCATGTCACCATTACATGTGTAGGAGCCCTGCTCTACTGGAGATGGCTGAACACCTGCCTGCCCAGGGGAAACAGTGAACTAAYCCCTTGTTTTACTTCATTTGTGTGTGTGTGGCTTTTGCTTTTGCTTTCTGTATTGAACTGTCTTTATCTTAACCCATGAGTCTTCCAGCTTTTACCCTTCCAACTCTATCCCCAATCCTGCTGGTGGGGGCATAAACGAGTGGCTGTGTGGGGCTTGGCTGGGGTCAAGTCACAACACGTGCCCAGGGTTAACCTCATGGAACAATAACATTAACATGTTTGACTGCATTTTCCCCAGCTTTTCCTTCTTCCCTTTCAAACCTGGCAGAAAACTCAAATTACACTGCCACCTAGCTCACAATGGACAGGAATGGCAGCACTTTAACTCTACTGTCTTCATTTTCTTGGTATGCTAAATGGTTGCTTGTGTGTGCTGTTCTGTGCAGGCCCAAGTACATTTACAGCAATGCTGGATGCATTGTAAAAGATCAAAAATGAGGAAAAGATGTGCAGGGTGTCTGTTACAGAGTTCAGTGATTTTCAGTTGTGTGCTAAATCCATGGTGCTTCTCTGGGAGATGTACTAAATGGAAGCCTCTTAGTAGAAGACACTTGCATCAATTACTCTGGATGTTATTGATCTTCATATGAATGAAGGGCTTCAGAACCTTCCAAGAACAGATTGGAAATTATAGGATTACAATTAACTATTTCAGTGGCTAAAGGGAACATTGCTAACCCAGGACTCTAACCAACCTCTTGTCTTTAATGACAAAGAAGAAATGCTCTGTAAAAAGACAAGGAAGGATCTCCAGTTTGTAGTATTTTGACAAAACTAATGTAGGAGGAATGGCTTATACTGGGTCATCGTGTTTGCTTCCCCGCAGTTTCACTTGTCAAGAGTTAAGATTTAAAAAACACTTTTAAAAGTAGCCAAGATTCCCTTCCTGYTTCCAATTACTACTGCTGGACCTTGTTCCACTGCTGCTCAGAAGCTTTGTTTTTGTTTCCAGGTTTACTTTCTGAGCATCAATTTGTATTTGTTTGCTCTTATGCCAATAACACTGCTTAGCTTTAATGAGTGTTTTTCCCTGCTATTTATCTCCAGACGTATTAAAGACAGCACTCCTCTACCTTTTCACCCTGTATTTCTRTTTGATCCTCTTCCATTTTTCTGTCCACACTAATAGCCATGCATGTGATCCAAGCCAAACTCATCCTTCTGGAATGCACTAGAGCAGACTTGTACACAGACTGACAGTTCAGATGTGTCTTGTTTCATTTTGGCTGATCATTATTGGCTGATAATTACTGTCAATCTCTAAATGTATGTCAATATGGGCWCTCTCTCCATAGTCTTGCATGTCTATCCAGGTGTCCAATTTTTCATTTGAGGCTCAATGTTCCTCYTCCTCTTCCCAGAAGGGTGAGCTGCTGTCACTGTGAATAACACAGAAATATCCCTTTCTGTGTGCAGGTAGCTTTCCCAACACTCCTTACAGCTCTCTAATATGTGGTTGTTTCAGAGTAGTCTGGAAAGCAGCTACAGAATTTGTATCCAGCAATATTTGCAGGAACAGTCTGAAGACCTCTTATGGTGTGTTTCCCTTTCAGGACAGCTCGTTATTATTGCTTTGCTTTTAGCTACTCCCCTGTTTTTCACTCAGCTTCCTCACTGACCTTCAGCTTTTCCAGTCTCATAGACTCTCTCCATGGTGCTGCTTCAAACATTTTGACTGTGCAGGAAGAATAAAATGCACTGCTCTTGTTTAGCAAACCARTTACCTTAGCAAACACCTGTGTAGGATCCACCAGCTTTTGCTAAACCCAAGCTACCTTTCAACCCTTTTTCTATTCCTCCCTTCTACCCCCATCCAAAATCTTCTGCAMTTCAGAGCATGTTCAGCCTTGAATTCTGGCAGGGTAAGGCTTACRGGTCTGTATGTCCRGATCACCCAACTCTTTACTAAATAYAGGTGCTGTATCTCTGGTYATATGGYTCCACCACTGACTTAATAGATTTATTTTAAAAAAATCTTTGCTACTGACTTGGAATTACATGTGCCTTTGCCAGGGAGCAGGCCAGGAAAAGGCTGTAATGAATACAGAGCAACCTCTGAGCAGAGAGATTGCTGGACAGAAACAAAATTCTGTGTTTTGTTTCAGTTCAAGATTGAAACAGCCTCTGTAGTATCTAATGGCATAATTTAGAGGTATCAGGAAATAGCTTTCTGTTTTTCACACAAAATCTCAGTGAAAAAAGCAATTCACTTTCATTAGGAAAATAGTACTGAAAATTTTCACTCAGTTTTATCAAAAGAAAAAGAGTGCTTTCGTTGTTCTAACCAGAAGCTTGCAATCAATGATGGTGTAGGCTTAGAGAGGGATGATGGAAAAACTAAGGAAGAAGTGGTGGAAAACTGGATCAGAATTCTACACCTTGGTGCTTCTGATTTTCATTTGAAAAGCTTTGTGGCTTTTCTTTRTTTCTTCTGCCTAATTCATGAAGCAATTCATGAGGCAATAACAGTAATCTAGGGTTTGGGAGGAATCTATATTATACTGAAGAAGCAAGGCAAATTAGGAGAGAAAAAGGTCATTCAAGATGGTCTTAAAAGGCATGAGGGCTATGYACTCTGTCACCAAATCTGCAGTTTGCTGGGTGATAGACATGGACCAGYCTGCCTAACCTCTCTGCCTGTAACCTGGGACTGCTGGTAAAAGCTACCTTTTTAATTAAAGKGGTTTGAAATCCTTTAATGAAAAGTAGTCAATATTAAAAATACTTCTATCTTGAAGTTTGGTGACTGTTCTCACTCTATGGATTATGAATTTCCTGTGCYTGGCTCTTGTAGGTGCAGTGGGAAGTGCAGGAAGTTTCATGAGCTTAGGGCTGGAGCAGGGCAAGAGTGTGTTTCTGGCTGTTTCTGGGCTGTTTTCTTGTTGTGGCTTTCATCCTGCAGCACTGGTTCTGCACTGCTGTATGTGAAATGCTGTGGTGCCTTCAAACGCTGGGCATGGAAACTCTCTCGGCCCTCCCAAGATGTGTAAAAATGTTTTCAGCACAGCATCCACTTGCTGCATATGATTATGTTTTGCATTCTGTCTATTGCTGTTGGGTGTAAATTCAATGAGATTTCACTCTCTAAGAAGAAAGAAAATATTTTCTTTCTTTCTGGAAGGTGTGAGGGAGATTCAGTGTTTGAACCASCTGCAAACTATCACATTCTGAGGTTGGAAGTGTCAGAAACTGTTTTGACTGTTTCCCCAGGAACTGTGCTCCTGTTAGCAACTGCTTAGCTCTCTCAGCACACAAGTTTTGTCACGCGTGGACAGAAGACAGAAAGAATAAGGTGACAAGTAGTTGATCATTTTAGTCACTCCTGCTTGAAGGAGACTGACATTTGGAACAACATGACTGTTTAGGCAGTCTTCCCTTATTAATGTCTAGCTCTCCATGGATATAACTYCTGTCTCTAAAGGCAAAACACATTTATTCTGCTCTTGCTTTCCAAATTCTCCTTGGGGACATTTTGTGTGTTGAGCAGATGAAGGACAACCACTATCATGATGCATGCTTTCATGAGGAGTACATGGATTGCCAGGGCAATAGGATAAAGACATGTCTCAGACAAGACTCAGGTGGTATTTTTATTCACAGGCAGGCATGTGCCTAAATACCGAGGCAGCTGGGCACATCAGAGTCTTGTTTCTTTAAGAACATCGCCAGAGCTACCTTCTGAATGATGACATTTATGTATTTTAATATAATTYATTGTGGTCAGAGGAATGTCCAATACAGTAATTTGGTACTCTGTATCAGTTCTCAGTGAGTGACTAATCCATCAAATTTGTTCAGCACTACAAGTCAGAACACGATTTTTTTCCTAGCTGCTGATGTGGCTAGCTCATGCAGCTTTTAGAAAAATCAAGTTGTGGGTTTTTTCCATCCTATATATCATCATCTCTGTCCACAGTAAAGAATTTAGAATCAGGGCTTGACTGACTGGCTATTTTTCTCAGAGTTGCATGAGGCAAAGCAGTGTACAGCTTACTCATCCAAACCTATTCAGAGTTTGAAGGTACCCTGTGATACAAATTTACTGAGCAGATAAGAAAACTTGGAAGGCACAAATGGGGCAGATAAGGACGACTGCAAAATCCCATGGATCCTTTCAGAATTGGTTTGAGAGTTTTTGGTGTTTTGCTTTGTTGTCTTTTTCTGGCATTGGTGCAGTGTATTTTTGACAAGCCTCAGCAGTTTTAGAAAAGCATTCAGAAGTTTTTGATGCTCATCTGAACCAATTCCATCTAATCAGAACAAGAGCTGAATGTTACTATTCTCAGGAAGCAATTGTATTCACAGAATTTCATCTTTTCTGATGTCCTCAATTTGTCCTCTGACAGAAGCAACTTTTATTAATCTGTCCTTTCACTGTTATTGATTGGCCGCTTATTATGCCAATGCATCCAGCTTATGTTTGCACATAAGCTGCGCAGTGAATCCAGTTGACAGCCATAATTTGAAACTCACACAGATTGAATGAAAGCAACTGTCATATTCTTGTCACTTGCCGTATTCCATCTTCCAGGGGTGATGGGACAGACTTTGTGATTTCAAATGTTGGAGTTCCTTGAGTTGTCAGAGTGTTCCYCTCACAAGGCTGCTTTGGGAAGTCCCGTGTTGCTACCTTGTACCTTGCCCTTCAGGTGGGCTTTGAAGCRTGTTGGATACTGAGAGCTGCTTTGAAGCCAGCACAGTTTGTGTGTGCCTTAGCCTGTAGCTGTTGTGCTACCTGCAGATTCCACACACTGTGACTGGGAGTTCACTAATGAATGCTGAAGTGCTGAAATATTTACMCAGAGCTCATTAAGGTTGATTGTTAATGCCAGCCTGGGCTAAAATTGCCAAAGTATTTGGCTTTTTCTGTTCTGCTTGAAGCTGAGCCAGGTGTAAGAGCAGCTYTCAGTGTTACATGTATACCATGTGTGTAGATGGCAAAAGGCAACAGGCAACCAGATATTCCTTCAGCCCACTGTTTCAATTTTGGATCAGCAGCATGATGAAGCATGGAATTCAAAGGCACTTTGCTCTGAACAGGCACTGCAGGTGGTCTTTCCTGCAGGTCCTCTTTTCCTTCRTGAGAACTGGGATTGTTTGCTCTCAGCACATCAGAAGAGTGATTGCCAAACTAATACCACAGCAGTAATCCCTCAAATMACCAGGCTTTAAGTAAATGCAGTGCAAACTTACTGGCTGTTTGCACCACGTGGTGTGGCTTAGCCAAAGTCACTGAGAACACAGCTCTGCTGTGTAAGTAGTGCTGCAGTTTTCCCTGCACATTGCATTTCACTGATTTTTGTGATAGCTCATCCCCTCATTGCTAAGATATTGGCCAGCTCTGCCATTTCTCAAGTTGGTAGCAGTTTGTTTGCTTTTCTCTGCAAGGCTTGGCACCAGTGCRGGAGGTGCCTGCTGGTCTCTCCAAGAGCTCATTTGTACCCATTTCCCTCATGTGGAGGAGTAGGGAGGGCAATGCCAGGACTTGTTCATAGATGCTGTGCAGATGTTGTCATCTGGAGGTGGTTGCATGGGACCTGCTACCTGGAAGCTCGGTTTGTCCCATGGGCAGCTCTCTGATGAGTGCTTTGCCCTGTGTAGATAGAACAAGCTATTGAGTGCTGATGCTGGTCACATAAGATTGGAAAGATCCCAGGGCTTGTCCATGGGTTTATCAGGTTAAAACAGCATTTCATCCAAGAATCAAACAGATGTAGATTTGACATTGGTGAAGTGTTGAGACTGGGGAATGAGGTGATACCATTTCTCCAAGCACAGTTTTKTTAGGTTAAAAAAAATCACAGTTTATTGATTTGGCTTGAGCAAGTGCATCTGCAGTTTTCAAAAAACTTCTTTTACTCCTTCTGAATAAACATTTTTCCCTCTGGTTTTATATTCATTTCACTGCCTCKGTGTAAAGGTAAACCTGTTTGAGTTCGCTGTGTAATTATAATTTTCCTGTTGATCTCTAGTTTCCTGAGTACCTCATCCTAATATCAAATCCAGCTTTGTCTCTGGGTGGTTCCATAACAACTCCCTATAAGTAATTTCTTACCTATTCTGAGGWGGGCTGGCAGAGGAACACAGTGGTATGCAGATGATACAAGCCCTTAATAATTGGGAGAAGGTAAAGGTACAGCTCATACCCTGATGTGTTGGTTGGTTTTGGCTGACAGAGGTTTTCTTCTTGGGGAGTTCGAGCTTATGAGGTTGTTTTCTGAGAGGTTACCTGCAGAGCCTGATGGCAGCTCTTGCAAGGGTGATAAATWTATACTTTGCACACTAATCTCAGAATAGCTACTTGCAAAATAAAGCACTCATCAACACAGGAGAAGTTGGCTGCACTGTACGGTTTACTAAGGAAGAAAATAAGACTTGGAATATATTGCATTCTATAGGTTCAGGACTAAGTATCTTATGTTTCCTTGGACTAGCTTTATTAACTGGGGCTGGTCCTACAAAGAAGTGCTAAATAAGTCCTGAAGTTCAATTATTAATGCCACTCTGGAAACTGCAGGTGAAGGGAGGCAGGATATAATGCTCCTCTTAAAGAAATCCTGAGGTGAGGCATGAGCTCTGGAACRCAAAGATAAGGAGATTGCTTGGGCCAAACCTTATTTATTCTCATTTTAGTTGGTTTTTGTTTGTTTGTTTTTTCCTAATGAAATCAAATTTTGGGAAAGCTGAAGAGGGGACAGCGTGGAGGAAAGAAGGCATGAGAGGAGGTTAGAGTTGTTATATGGAGCAGGTCTGGAAAATTTGGAAAGCCATGAGACTGCCTCATATTTAGGCATTTCTGGGATGTGACAACGGTTGTAAATAGCCTTACTGTGGCATCATCTGTTGGCCTTTATTATTGTTATTTGCTGATGACATTCCTGTTAGTCCTTGAAACATGCTGGGCATTTCTCCATTTCCTTTTGGTTAGCTCCCCAGCATGCTTTGTCTAAACCCTGGTATTAGAGCCAGAGCCAGGAGATACGCAGTTACTATTCTGCTTGAAAATACATTTTGAATAATGCTGCATATATTTYACAGATTTTATATCCATCCTGTAATATTCTAACTGCCTCCTTCACTGATATACAGCCTCTAGATTTGGTCCTACAGTAATGGGAAAAAATACTATATTACTTCCTGGCTCTTCTCTCCTCATTCTCCGATTCTCTCCTTCCTTGAAATATGATCTATTTTGTTCTTTCTATTTCTGTTCCAAACATACATTAATACATCCAGATCCCCATATGCACTTGCTATTACTCCTCAGTACTTAATTCAGGGTTATTTGACTTTACTGAAGCTAGCTGGCTAGCTTAGCCCTCCTTGTGTCCTCCTTCTTTCACCCCATCCCTGTCTCTCCTTCTCTCTCTCCCTCCCTCCTTTTCTCACAGAATCACAGAATATTCTGAGTTAGAACAGACCCACAAGAATCACTGAGTCTTAARTGAATGGTTCATATTCTCACCTTCTATTCACAGAACCACAGAATCATAAAATGGTCTGCATTGGAAGAGACCTTAAAGACTATCTCATTCCAAGTACCCCACAACAGGCAGAACACCTTCCACTACACTAGGATGCTCAGARTCCCATCCCATTCATCTGCCTGTCTATCAGCTGTACAAGTATTTCGAAAATCTAGTTTCTGGCTTTTTAGAAGGGGAAAATGGGTGTCTTTAGCACTGTGCTATGTAAGTATAATTACTTTTAACCATCTATTTTGTGTATTAYTTCATCTTATTTCCCCAGTGAAATAAGACAAGTGAGTTTTGCTTTTTTTTCTGTCAGTCCTGGTTTGCATGCTGGTATCTTGGTTAGATGCTGAGTTTACAAGAACTGCAGAGAATATTTGATTGCTTTGTTCCTTTTCATTGAAAGGAATGAAAGATAAAATGCTAAGAAAGTGAAATTTCAATATCTCTTCTTCTGTGTAGCTCCTCATCTGTCACTGGAAAAGAAGGAATTTTTTTTTAAAAAATATTTGATTGCTTATGTTTCTCTTTCAATGCAAGATTTGGAAGTATCAATGCTAGAAAGCATTTCTGGAGATAAAGATCTGTATCATTCCTCCACACTGAGGATAGGAATGGGTAGGACAATTCCTATACTTTTTTTTTTTTAATTTCTTAGAAAGTGGGAGRCAACAAAGACAGAATCCAGCCCCTTAGCCTGGTAAGAAACAAGGGCTGGTCTTAGCATGATGCTGATCACCTAACAGGAATTCAACTGGCAAACCTGCGCCTGGAGGTTGGCCTCGGAGAAGGATCAACTCAACATGGAAACAGCGCTGCTTTTTGTTGTTGTTGTTGGGGTGGGGCCTTTTTGTTTTGTTTGTTTAGTTTGGGGTTTGGGTTTTGTTTGTTTGTTTTGGTTTGTTGTTGGGTTTTTTTTTGGTTTTTTGTACCTGTACCACTGCCCTTGGAGATGWTATCCTTCAGGTACTGGTTCTGCAGACCCTGACTTTTGTGTAGGTGTCAGTGGGCACTTTCCCAAACAGCTCTTTTAAATCAGTGGGCATTTTGTCCCACCAGCATTGTGTCTAACCAGCCAGAAAATCAGCAGGGTGGCTCTGACATTTGGTTCTCCTGCGAAATCTCTGCTTACATCCCCCATGTCCCTTTTCCAGAAAGTCACTCCTCCCCTTCTTAACTCTAGAATTCTTCCCCTCAGTGTGGCTGCAAAACCTGCAGCCATCTCACACAGGGGATCTGAGTGCCTGCAGACAGACATCTCGCACCAGACAAATATGGCCTGACTGCAAGAGGTCTTTGATGTGCTTATAAAAAGTAATTTCCTTCAAAAAAGCTGACCTGTACTTTCCCTTGCATGTAACTTGCTGAAGCAATAATCAGCTTCTTTAAAATTCTGCTCTCTGCTCACTTCTAAACCACTTGAATATTTTACTCTATCCAGGATTTGAGTAGCTTSCTCCTGTGCCCGCTTTCATTTGTTTTTAAGTAACTGAGAAGTTTCATGAACAATGAGCTCATTGAAGCAAAGAGAATTACTTGGCTGAAAATTCCATCTTTCTATGAACTGACAATATTACAGATTACCTGCTGAGCTATCTGACTGTAATTCAGAGAAATGCATGRCTTCTCTGCCTTTATTGCTGCATTTGTGTGGGTGAGCCAATCCTACTCCCCTGCATTTTACAGGTCTTGCTGTTCTCCTCATGTTGACTATCATCTTGTACTGCTAAACAGTGCTTTGGTTCCCTCATTGGGTGTATTTGATGGCCTCACTGTCTTAAATAGTGTCTGGAACAAAAATTGCAACTTTCTAGTTTAGAGCTTCTGGAAGAACCCATTTTTTTYCCATTTGAGAAGCACTTGTGAACAKCTCTGACCTGCAGTTACAGATAAATGGAGAATACAGGCCCATTCTGGTGACTTGTTCTCCAAGAGATTTTCTTTTATAGCCAGCCTGAGATGGCCAAGACTACCACATTTTCAGGATGTCATTCCATTAATTCYAAGGGGAAAGTGTTACTCTGACAAGGGTTTTCCATTTAGTCTCTTGCCTGCTACTGATCTGAGCTTTCTTGTCAGTTAGACCTTGGGTTTTCCTTCCATGTGCAATGGTGACAATGACTTGCTGCTCATTTCATGTTGAGATTTAGTAATTCACGGTGATGTAGGAGCTAAATAGGAAAGTGGAAGGGATTTATGCAGGAAAAAAAGCCTTGTATTGCTATTTAATGCAAATTCCCTTCAATCCCAGAAGTTTGTATTTCTAAAGAGATCATTCTTGCTTTTTTAATCTCAGACAGAAATTAAGATRTAATTTGTCAAACCTATTAAGAGCATTACATAATGCCAATGAAACATCAATGAARCATTACTTAATGACATAAAGTGGGCCTGATTCTATGTGCAGTGTGCACCTGCACAGCACTGTGCACACCTAAGCATGTCACAAGAGTGATTTCAACTTTTGAGTTCTCATGCAAGAGCTCTCTGGCTCTGATCAGCAGATGGAGATGCTTGAATAGGTTGTGAGCAGTGTTGTGGGTTATATGCCTCCAAATCCAACTGGCTCATGTTGGAAACATTTTATTAGTGTTTAGATTCTGCCTCATCTTTCAATCTGATCCAACAGAGCTTTCTCTGAATTGCAATGTCTGGTGGATCATGCAGGCTGTGATCCAATATGCTGGCTTTATTTTCAATTTGGTAGCAGCACAGTAAGTTCCTCCAAGTAACTTCACAGGATGGATGAAAATAAAGCAATTCCAAAATGCTGAATAAATATGAATGGTAGAATCCAGAAGAGGAAAGTGCATATAGGGAGATTAAGGAAGATKGGTGGCTCACACTTTGAGTGGTTGCTCTGGCAGGATACCACCATSGTTCAGTCATGCATGCATCACCACTGCTTTCAGCAACCTGTGTGTAGCTGCTRTTCCACAGGTACCAGACACTGCCTTCTTGATCATGATAGAAAARTCCTGGTGTGACTGAATTGCCCAGTGAAACGTAACTGGATTGAGGATCTCCACAGKCCTGAATACATCTGACAGGTATCAATCATAAAAGTAGTCACCTCTCCAGAATCTTGGCCAAACTCACAGTCTGTTCCTTCTTTAACTCAAGAACTATTTCCCTTCTTCACTACATTGGTTCTTCGTCTTGGTTCATCCTGACTACACAGTAGGAAAACTAAACATGGCTACAGAGACTGAAAATAAAGATTTATTACATAGTCCTCMGTGTTGTATCAATGCACAAGCAAAGTGTATGTCTTAATCCTTCATTTTCATGSCAAAGAGAAGATCATTCTACATTTAAAATGAAAATGGCATTGAATTAAAATGTTACTTTGTTAAAGGCCATTGTGAAACCCAGGGCTTGCAGAGGGGAGACAAAACCAATTCATCGTTATTATAATTGCAGGGCTCTGATCTTGTTTGCTTAGATGCCATGGTGATAGACTCAAAATTGGCTCTTGGTAAATACAACATACTTTTTGCATAATATTGGTTAAGCTATTCCAGGAATTTTTCACCTCAGGGTGAAATTGCCTGCTAAAGCAAAGTTGAAATTGGCCTTGGTTGTGTGGAAGCTTTGCCTGATGATTTTGTAATAGATCATGGTAAATTTGTTTCATGGTCCTATTAAGAAAGAACTGAGGAGATTGAGCATTCATCATTATAAAAATTGCTGTTTGACTTTCACAAGTGCAAATCTGCCTTGTTAATCTTCTGTTTCCTTCACCCTCATTGGCACCATTCCTCAAATTTTGTGCTAAATGCAGATATACAATTTAGCAAGTGTAGAAAACAAAAGCCCTGAAACAATCAGTTGTCACAAAAAAGCCCCTTCTGATCCCCTGACAACTTTGCTAGGCATGAAGGCCTTTACTCCGTGGTGTCACTATGGTAAAGGCAGTTTGATTTCACCATGTCCACTCATTCCTGCCTTTTTCCTTCTGTCTCTCACCATAGGTGTATCAGCACACTTATCTGAGGGGCTTACTTGGAAGACCAAACAATGAAGTGACCAGGGCTTAAAAAGAGTCCATTGCTGCATGAGAGTTTGTGCTCTGCCTCATTTTGATTGAAGAGAACAAGTGCTTAGCCAAAAAATGGGTTTTCAGCTACTGAAGTTGTTGATAGGGAGGAGGAGCAGTGTTGGTAAACAGTTYAATAAAATGAAAAATTAAATAAAAATGGAAAATGGTGGCCCATTGAATCTTGCTGTTGAGAGTCACAAGATGTAGAAACCAAGGAGCTTTGATTTACCCAAGTATTAGCAGAGACATTCATCTAGTAGAAGCGTGTTCTGATGTCTGCTCAATTTGGGACACTTTTGTCAGGGACACACTCTTTCTGCCAGACTGCCAGGYGTATTTCAGCACTCCTTCCCTCCCTCCAAAGCAGTTGAATTCATCATAAAATAATTGTGTATTGATTGAGAYGGAGAGCAAATGTAAAACTGCCCCAGTAGCTGGGCTGTGACRTTCCCTGGGCCTTCCCATTTTGGAGCTGGGCGGACTGGAGGTCACAGTCTTTCTTCACACAGTATCTGAGAGCCCTCACTAGCAGCCTATAAATTATACCCTTACCAGGCACTTTTTCTCATGGTACACCCATTATCTGACCCCAAACAGATATTTATTTTCCCTTTGCCCACCCTATCGTTGATCTTTTTCTTTTCCTTGCCAAGCTGTGAAAATACAGATTGAACAGACTCAAATGACATTGCACTTGACTCAGTGTMAGTCTTAGTCATAGATTCTATAATATCACAAAATTACTGTATTGATCCAGTACAGTTTAAGATGTTTAAGATGTGTTTGAGGTATTTTATTTTATCCAATATGATATGTATGACAAAGCATTACATAATATTGGCCATATGAAGTAAATTTAGCACTTTGATGTAACAAGACGTTGCACAAAGGAAATGTTATTACAGATGATTTTCCAGAAACTTCTTGCTTCCTAGCCTTGCATTGGAGATCTGGCGAAATTGTAAAATAATTGCAAATTTTGCAGATGAGACAAAGAGCAAGATRAAGTGAACAGCAAGTTTAGTGCTCCTGTGCATGAAGTAGATTCAAGCAATAGCAAGGTGAGCTCTGTTAAACAACATGCACTGAAGCACTGCCAGATGTAAACTCTGCTAAAGAAGCGGGGCTGTGTCTCATTATCTCATGGGATGAGGATGAAGCATTTTGCAAAGTCGTGGCATTGAAAAGGAAATTTCACCTCTGGRGCCTTTAGATATTTTAGATGTTTTGGCTTCTTTTTATTGGTGGGTGCTCAGCACAGCTAAGCCCCAGAGCATTTGTAAAGAGCTCAGTGTGAATTGAGTCATCTGACTTTTCAGCCCTTGACTTTGAGCACTGTGTTTGACTTTTACTGCAGAGAGGCTTCTGTGATGAGCCAAATGTAAGCAGGGCATATTGCTGACACTGCTCCTGTGAGCAGCAGGAGCTGAGCAAAACATAACATGCATATTTACCTTGCTCATTTAACATGCAACAAAAAATTTAAATAAATTAAAAGGCTAACACCTTGGTGGGAAATCAATGATTCACTTAATGACAATAGATTTTCCTGTACCTTTTGTGTCTGCATTAGTGCTGCATTAAATCAAATTACTTTCATTATGATGGATGTGAACTGAACTCATTTAGCAACAGGACAACCAGCACTTAGTTCTAACAGTTCTCACTGTTAGAATCTTCATATTKGTATCAGAGATCTTGGTTCAGGAAAACAGTTCAAGCTTGGTATGAGTTTCTGTACTTCAAGTTTCTGCAGAAATACCTTTTACAAGGAGAGGTRAGATTGAATGTCTGCCCAGTGTGCAGTGGATTACAAAACCAATGATGATTTACAAAACCAATAAAAATGAACTGCTGAAATCCCAAGCAAATTCATCCCTCCTGAGTATTTTTGCCATCTAGGAAAAAAGGCATGGGTCATTTTTGGGTTGGTCCTATCATCTCTCTGTACTTCCCTTCCCTTATCAAAAAATCAGCTATTCAATAATCCCAATATTAGCAACTTCAGAATAAAAAAATCTTGGACAGCTGATTTTACTTGCAAATTTGTCCTCTTCATAGAAAAAGAAGAGGACAAATTTTATGTGCAAAACTGACCTGATCTTAGAGTTAACCAKATTTATTTAATTCCTGTTTTAAGACTATGAGTCACCCCTAAGGGGTTGATACCCACCTAAAGAAACCAAGGTCCCCACAACCTTTGTTRTTTACAATAATCTTGACCAAAATTCATAGGAAACTCACTGATCAGAAAAGACAGTTCAGCTTGGCTATGTGTTTCCCAGCCCATCTGCTTTTTCTGTTACAAAGATTATGCTGTCATCRTACATTTTATTGGGAGTGATTTTTTTTATTTCTCATGTTCCATGTGCCATTAGCATGAGGTATGGTGTCCATTCAAGGGACTTGAACGAGGGACAGCAGGACTGAAGAACCAGACCTTTCCATTAGCTACAGAAACTATTCTGGCATGGAAGACTAGCAACTTCTTCGAGTTCCTCTGACCAGCTTCTAGAGATGCATAATAATATGCCCTGGATTCTATATTCTACATCTGAAACTGATGTTTAGGGCATATCCACACGGATGSGTTTAGACGTTGTTGTGATTCAGGAATGGTACTCCCCAATTTAGTGCTCCCTGATTTAGGCTCTCCAAACCACAYTGCTGGTTGTGTGCTCCCCCTTCCCCTCTTCCTGGCCCACTGTACTGAGCTGGAGAGGACAATTGAAGGCACAAAAGGCAAAGATCATGGATTGAGGTRAGAACAATTTACCAAACACAGCAATGAGATAAGAAAATAAACACTAGCAATAACAATATTAATAACAAAAGTGTACAAAGAGGTAGTGATTCACATGGAAAAATGCTCACCAGGAGCTTGACCTGGCCACAGCCACACCATCCTGACCAGTCTTGCAGGCTTGGAACCAACATCACCCAACCCCTTCCTCTGGCTCAGAACCAGAACCACTCTTACTCAGCCAGAAGGAGCCCCTCCCTGGAAGAAAGTCCCTGTGCCTGGCAAGGGGTGAGGTGGTAAAGAATAACTTTCATGTCCTAGTCGTGCTCCCTCCTGCCTATGGCAAAAAATTAACCCTATCATGTCTGGAACCAGGACAGACATCCTGGAATTAACTCTGCCTCTATTTGGTGACAACTTACTGCAGCAGTGTGAAAAATCCAGTGTATTCCACTGAAAAGGCATGCTCAGAAAGAGTAGACTATGACCTCTTGTATTGCTGGATCAGATGTGCACAGGAATYCTGGAGTGGCTATTACATTGTAAATCCACATCCTAGTTTATCCTCCTATGCTACATCTGTCTAGTCAGACCCTTAAATGTATTAAATGAATTCTGGGAAAGAGCTGTTGCAATATGTGTAAGGACATCTGACTGTGTTAAAAAGTCCTACATGAAATTCAGAGCGCAGWAACTAACCTAAATTTACATGAGTGGGACTTGGGTGTAACTTTTTATTTGCATCTGAATCCTTATAGAGAGGTGAGCTTCTGCTGTGAGACAGGCTGATATTTACTGAACTCACTTTTCACCGTGTCTGTCACATTGCAAGCCATTAGAAAACATCCTTTTTGCATTCCTGAGCACAGGAGTAAGTGCTGCAGCTTCATGCATTATTGAAAAGTGTGGTCTTGACTCATACAATATAGCAGGGATCCAAATGATCTCCAGACTCCAGCTTTTTATATACACACAGGTGGGTCAAAAATGAGGTTCCARAGAGGTGTAAAAGAACTGAAACCAATTGCAGAACATAAATAAAAAGTCAGGCTTATGCAAAAATGAAAAAAATTTTACTGGGGAGGCAGCAGATGAAAATTCCAGRTGCTAGAAGTTCAAGTGACCTCTAAATCCATTTYTGTGATAATCTCAGCTGGCCAGGCACTCTCCCTCTCTCTGTCTCTCAACTTCTCTGGAAGCTGTTTTGCTCTGTGTATGACTATTGAATATTCTTTGAAGCAAAACCTCAGTAACCCATTTCCTGGTTGAATGCTCWCACCTGAAGGTCATATTTAGTCATCCATTCTCTTCACCTGACCTGCACTATAATGAAGAAAAGCCTGAGAAGTTATTTAATAGCTGATGGAAATGCTTTAGTTGGAGAGAGTTGAAGCACTTGGCCTCTTTARGAAAAGATCCAGGTGTCACTTTGGGAGACATTATGWCCTCTTTTTCTCCTTCTGGCACTAKTTATGGATGTTAATCCAATGAGGTGAGGTAGGAAAAGGATCTGTATGTGCAAAATGACAAATCCCAACATGAAACACAATTTTCTGTCAAGGGGAAGGGGTAATGAAGTGTTGAAACAAAGTGCAACATCAAATTCTTCCCCTTCAGGTCACCAACTGGGTGCTTCCTCTTGAAGTTCTGTTTTAAATAGAGGAGATGGGGCTTAAAAAAGGGGCAACWGGCTGAAATGTAGGAGCCAGTACTATGGAAAAGCTCAGATTAGAGCTAAACCTATGTCACTGAATTCATGACTTTTTTTTTTTTTTCTGGATGTTATTTTATGTCAGATGAGTGTGTGCCTTTGAGATTTTGGAAGTCTTCTGTTTTCCTGAATAAAAAAGGATTTTTGCTAATTTATTTTTACTTTTCTCTTTCCATTAAGAACAAACAAACAAACRAATGCACCCAAATCCAGAACTAACTCTGGTCTACCCCAGCAGCTAAACCAAGTTCTTTCACTCTCCCAAGATTTTCCAAATGCATGTTCCCTCATGAGCTTCRCCTTTCTTGAACACCAGCTTGAGCRCAGATACAGGCACATWCTGTATTGTTCACTCATTTGTTGGCACTTAATGTTCCCTGGGTTYGTGGTAACTCAGGGGTCACTGAAAATTCTATTCACAACTCTGTCTACTTGTCTTTCCATGTGTTCTTGCTAATTGGGCCTGGAAAAATACCATCTACAGGCATGCTGCTGTATACCTATAAAATATTCATACTAAGATTGGCAAGTCAGTGTAGCTGAGACCTAAGTTAAGCCAGTAATACCCTCTTAAGATTCTGGTAAATATACCAGGAGCTTTTGTAATCAGCTTTGTTTTTTTCAAGTRTTAGGTCTACACACATATGAGATGGGTAAGCCAGACTTCTTGTTTAAGATGTGCTAAATTATTTCCATAAATCTTATATTGTTGGCTGTTTAAATTATTATGAGCCAAGGTCCCTGGCACTAGAGGCTACACACTACCATGAAACGTGCTCGTATTTTCTATGTTTATGAATCTAAATTATGACAGGGTATTTTTTTTCTCTTCTGTCTCGTGCTTTTTCTCCTCAGAGCACTCCACTGTGGATATTCACAGATGGGCTAATAACAATCGCAATGGTTGCCTATTTGTCACCCTGTCATAGGTTGCCAGAGATTCTTTACTTGTGCTATTAAAAACATACAAATAAAAAGCACCTTTTAGWTGTCTGATGGTCCTCCTTGAAGGCCTATTTAGTTTCCAGAGAGGCATTGAAAAATCAAGTTTTTAATACTTATAAAGAATGAAGAATGAGAAAGAAACTTCTTTCCTGCTTAATTGTAACTCATCCAGGTCTGCTTTCTGCAGACCTGCCATACATACTGTGTTTCCTTCCTTTATCCAAAGGTAGGATACGAGGGAGGTTCGGATCACAACCCAGCAGTGAAGAACAAGTGACACAATGTGCTCACCTGTTTGACAATAGCTTTATCTGCATCACCTGTGTGTTACAGGATTTTCTCTTTTTGAACTTTTTTAGAGCAGGAGCTTTTCCTGCTTTTGTCAACCAGGTGGCTTTGCCCTTTTTTTTCTTGTACATTTCCAGCAATTCATCTCCCATTTTTACCACTGAAATAATGACTTTCAGGTCCTAAAAGAGAAACTAGTTCTTAGCAGAAAGGAACACGTACCCAGCCATTGCAAGACAAGGTGTGATGTTGCATATGAAATCACAGGTAAAGCATGAGTATGAAGCCCCAGGCAATTCTCCCAAGAAGGAYTTACTTGGCAGCCTGTGCTCCACATCCTAGTTTCCTCAAAAACTTCCAAGAGGCCTTTACAGATGAGAAGTCATGAAAGCCTTGCTCTCATACACTTGGTGTTGATACATGGGGCTCCACACTCATATCTGTATGCCGAGCTTCGCTCTTTGCTTGGCAAGTTCTCCAAAATACCTGCCCAGCAGGATCCAGTCCTCTCCCTGCCAACACACATCTCCTGTGGCTTTGTTCAGAGCACRAAGAAAGCTTTAGGGGCAGGGAATATATTTCCCTTTGTTTTCACACCACACATAGGAAAATGGAGCTGATCTTGGCCGGATGTGATAGGTCAGGTCATGACAGAAGCAGGGAATRCTTGTAGTGGCAACCAATGTAATTCTCCTCCCCTGTAGCTGGACTTTACAGAAAAGCTTCAAAGTTTTTGCTCTGTACCATCTTCTAGCATGCTAATAAATTATGCACACTTGCTGGAGTTGGCTATCTGATATTCTCCCTTATGGTGCTCTCTTATAAAATTACTTCCTCTGGGAACTTTTAGTRATGGAAGGCATGGCCAAGATGTAGTGGGAGCTTGCTAATTGGTAGTGATAGTCTACTGGAGCATTAAGTAGAGTAATCTTACTTTATACTGTTTTTCTCAGTTCTCCTTTTTATCTAAACTTGCTTCTCTTCTTCATCTGGAAAACAGAGCTTTTCTCAGAGAAGATGCACTTTTCCCATGTTGTGCAATTGGTCAGTCATTATACTAAATATGTGCAGCACACTTTCAGAGTTTTGTCCCYGTTACAGTCCGCTGTCCACATTCATGCTAGTGTGGCCATTTTGCTTAGGGCTTGCTGTGTGCAAGTGATAAAAGACATTAATGTTTCCCTGGAGTAACTAATCGGCTCTTTCAAAATTTGCACGTCCCCTGTTGGCATTGGCTGCCTTGTGGTCCAGGATGGGCACTTCTTCAGCTCCACAAGAGGCATAATATTATTTTGCTAAATATAATGACAGTAAGGGGACTGAGTTTCTTGGAGTTGAGATTCCAAAGAATTATAAAATCTAATCACCAGTTAGACATGTCAATCCTGCCATGTAAAAAAGGGCAAAAGGCAGTTGAGCACCCTCAATCTTGCACATGAAAGAACAAGCCAGTAAATTTGGGCATAGTCCTTTAGACTCRATCCTAAACTGTGTCACACTGCTGAACCGACCCAGTGAATGAGCAACTGTCCCAGCCCCACAGAGTGYTGCCCACAGACCAGGGACACCCAAGAGGCTTTTACTGAAATGCTTCAGATCCCTATGTAGATCAGACAGACCTCAAAAAGGAGGTGGCTGGTCCTTTGAGGATCAAAAAACTATGGCTTCTTTTGTACACTTTACTTGTAATGTTCTGTTGCACATGGTTAGTAAGTTCAGTAATTACAGACAAATGGCTGATGTGTCCTGTGGTGGTTGTSCTTGGTATATATTTACTTTTGACATTAAGGATAATCTTAAGTATGTTTTAAATGTCAGAAGAAGTGGTACCATGAAACAGCAAGGCAGTTCATCTACAGATTAACTCTTTYATTAATTTCAAATGCTTTCATTCTACTGTAATAATCTTTTATTTACTTCATCTTACTTTTCTGTACATCAGAAATTACCTTTGCTTATCAATGATTATTTTTACATGCTTGAAATTTCAGGTCTTGGCATAATTTGTGAGCTGCCCTGTGTGGGCACAGAACTGAGTGTCCACAGCACTGAGTGTGAGCTGCTCTAGCTCAGGAAGAATCTTATACAGGAATAACTCAAAGTTAGTTGTGTAGTGAAGGTTGAAGCAGGCTCATRAAGGGCTACTTGTAAGGCTTCCTAAATCCTCAGTGGGACTAGGGAATCGCTGAGGAGTTATGAGTTGCAGTGCAGGATTTACCACCCAGTGTAATGTGCTTTCCTGCTTCTTGGCTTGCTGTTCTTCCTTTCCCATGCTTTCTTGTCCGTCTTTTCAATCAATCTGGGTTTTTATTTTTTCCTTGTTCTCCAGTTCCCCAGATAATATCTGCGTTTTCCTCCACAAGAGGCCTGGACAAAGGCTACACTGGGGTTTGTGTTCTAGGGAGATTAGTTTGTGAAAGCCTGTGTTGTAAAGATGCATAGTCTCTACTGAAGCAGAGTGTGTGCCAGGGATAGGAGTAGTTTCTCTTTGGAGAGCAATACTGGATGCAGCTGAATTTTACTTTGTTAGCAATGAACAAGTATTTCTGTTGTTTGACATTGCATAGTCTGTGATATTAGAATTTATAGCACCTTTTAATCCTTAAGTTCAGAGGTTCAGTTGCAGAAGATTTTTTGTTTGCTGAAAAGAAACCATTCTAGATTTAATGGTAAATAGCTCTTTAAACTTTGAACTGACACTGGGCAAAGGTGGTGTATTAAAGTGTGGTGATTGTAAAGTAGCAGGGCAGCAAACAGTGGCAGGATCTCAGGCACCAAAATTATTTCAGTATCCATAATATTAATCCAGCCATGTGCATGTCTCCCCAGGGGAAAGTGCTGGTGCTGTGCTGAGGGCTCTCCTTGGCTCGCCCAGGCAGAGTGATGGAGGAGAGCTCRTGTCCTTATGGGCTGAATGGGAAACATGGGACTCACAATGGTGTGTGGGGAAGGGCAGAYAGTGCTTTGGAAGACAAAGGGAAGGAAGGGGAATATCAAACATGTTGCAAGCTTCTTCCAGCAGCAGGTCCCAGGGTTCCAGGGGGATCAGACTGTCTGGAAAGAAGAGTGAGAAAGAGGGAAAGAGATTTGCATCTTTCTGCAGCACACCAAAATCCACGTCCTGCAGGATAAATAGAGATGTGATATTTCGTGGAGGCACAGTCCAGTACCAGTCTAATGGTTTCCCCAAGCAATGGAAGATGTTTCTTTATGTTACTTTTTATCATGGTTCTCACCGTGGATTCAGAGATATTCACTAGCTTCTTGATGCATCATTGCTTTTTAGGGATGCTTCAGTGGGACTGAGACAGAATTCCTTGACTTATTCTACAGCAATGTGTTTRTRTCGTAAGTAGGGAAGAAATGCCTGTGAGACACTGTTATAGTCACCTTCCAGGTGATAGATTGGTTATTCCAGCCACAAGGCCCATTGAAGGGAGATCAGAAGATAATTGACTGTCAAGCTTTTGAGCAATGTTAAAGTCAATTGCTGCMGAGGTCAGTTTATTTGAACAATGAACCCGTTTACAAAGGGTTACAGAATGCTAATAATAATTTTTGTTTTAATTGAAGTTCTAATCATCATCAAGGGAGATTTAACTTTTAAATGTTAAACCTGAATATCTTTTTGAAATCTGAAGGCTCTTGGTCTAAGAATCAATTTTTTCTATTGTAATGAATGTGAAAGATTTAGAAAAAAAATTATATGGAAAATGCCAAAAATCAAWACTTTGATTGCATGACAAAAATAATTTATTTTTACCTACAGTCAGACAGGTGAATTGCAAGTGCATGTGTATGTATTACATGCATATATGGTTTGTTTTTTTTTCAAATTTCTCAAGGATTGAGAAAATAATGTGTTGCCAATACATAGAAACATGACTGAGGGAAGAAGCATGACTGGGTTAATAGTGAGGAAAAACTCAGGAGATCAGGATGCTGCTGGTCAGGCTCTGGAACAGACTGGAGCAGCAGTGCTCAGAAATTTTTTTCCCTGCAGGGCCCACTGTACCTTAAAAAAAAGAAAAAAGAAAAAACAGACTGGAGCAGCAGTGCTCAGAAATTTTTTTCCCTACAGGGCCCAGTGTACCTTAAAAAAAAAAGAAGAAGAAAAAAAAAAGATATAGAGATAATTCCTTAAGTTATTTTTGCACACTTCATGTATGTGTAATTAACAGGAAAGCTGTAAATCCACCAAGAACCAACGTGTTATCTACTGCATATATAAGATGTTCATACTGCCATTCTGTTTTCAAATCAAGCTCAGTGCTTAGTATCAGTGACATTTCTAGTAAAAATCATCAATTTCAAGGTTGATCCTTTTGTTATGTTCACAGAAATTATCCTTTCTACTTACCAGTCAGAGTCTTAAGAAAAATCTCACGGTCCTGCTTCCAGTAAAATGTTGGAAAGCACTAATTTTGGCACACACACTTGCTGAKCCTCCTTACTTCTCTTGCTAGTGGGAGTCTTTGGAAGCAGAGGAAACCTCTTAAACACACACACAGAAATTAGTCTTAATTTTWAAATTCTCTTTATTTTTGTGTKTATATGAAACGACACARGGAAGCAGCTCTAAAGGGAGCTCCYGTGTCTCTCAGYCCACCTGCTCTGCAGGAACTCTTTCTTCTTTATTAACACATTTTGTTGAGGCCAAGCTGACCTAACGTGGTTTTCAGGGAGAGCTGCCACCAGGACATCCCTTGGCTGCACACAAGCTCAATTCTAAGGATTCCCGTTCCTTTTGTTGCTGTGGCAGTAGCATTGAGTCTTCTGGGGCATGGGGAGCATTGAGCCTGYGTGCTGCTGTGCCTGCTGTAACCAAAACTGGATCTGTAGAGGGAAGAGAGATGCTCAAGAAACCTGAGGAAAATTGCAGGCTTATTAGGAGGAAAACTAATCAGGTCTTGCTCCGCTGGTGGACAGAGCTGGCTTTTAATACAGCTTTTAACAACTTACAGAGGAGTGACCTTGGGACTGTGTCCGGTGGTAAGAAGTACAAGGTTCCTTCAAGCAGGTCTCTGTGATATTTTGCAGGCAGAGGAGAGGGGTGTACTTAACCTGCTGATGGTTACAGGACCATGGGAAAGCTGCACCCATGCAGAGCTGCTGTGCCGTGCTGAAAGAGGGAATATTCACCTGGCACAGCCCTGGCAGCTCAGCCTCTGTGTCAGTTCCTTCCTGTCTGATRTGGGGCATGCAAGGCAGGGTGGGCTTGCAGAGCAAGTCCACATCTCCTGCAGAAAACCAGAAAAACAGTTACTTGAGTGGATCTTGTCAGTTTCAGAGATGAGAACCTCCCAGCTTTCTAGCCCTCTTCCACCTTCTAAGTGGTTTAAAGACGTGGTAAAGGACATGAAAATCCCTTTTTTCTAATTAATCACTACACTTGAAAGCTAGAAGATTGAATTAGTTCCCTAATACCCTTGAGCAAAGGGAGCAGTCTATAAAGCTTTGATTTTTATATGTCTTCATTTTTTTCCTATCCAACACTTCAGTTGGAGCATTCTGACTTACACACTTCAGTTTTATTGCTTTTCTTTCTTTATGATATTTGTTCAAGCTAAAACAACTTTGGGAAGGTAAACAGTACCTCCATATAACTGTTTTGTTTTCTGGCTCTCATGTGCTAACATGCCCCCGAATGTTTGTGCTGCATTTTCCTTAAAGGAAATCTTTACTGCTTGGCTTCCAGTCCAAACAAGTGAGATTCTAAGACAGCTGAAGTTTTCCAGAAGAGCTTAGCTGGATAAATGTAATTACAAGACTGGAGAAAATGTTCAAGTGCTATCCCTATGCCATATTTATATGAGGAATCYGATATAACTGTTTCTGGGAATCTGGTGAGGAGCTGGCTGCAATCCCTTTCCGTGTGAGTGCCACCCAAACGATAGCAATGGAAAGGAGAATGTGCCCAGTGGATGTAAAGCATACGAGGACTAAGTCCATGTTAGCCACATACCGAAATAAAAATGCTGTRCTAACCACTGTGCTACCCCCAAGGGAATCTCTGTGGCATGTACAAAGCCAGCTCTGTTTGGATTCCTCTAAAAATCCCCACCTCAGCCAGAAAAAAAATGCATGGCTCCCATATGAGACCAGGTCTATGCAAGATTCCTGGTAGTCTRGAGTCCCAAGTTGTGAGAAGTGGTTCAGGGAAGGTGGAGGAAGAAACATCAATAATATGCTGTAATGCAAATACTCTTGTGAGTTTGGTTAAAGCAGTAGCAGCACGTTGCTAAGTGTTGCTGCATCTGCTCCAGTTCACCATCTCTACCTAAAAGCCTTTTGCCTTTTGTCTGTTAAAACACTTATAACATATTACTTATGTGATGATAGTAAATATCTGATTATTCTCTATTCATTCAGATTTTTTAATTGCTTTGCTATAGTCTAGTTTCTAAATTAAGACATTATGGGCATACTCATATCAAGTAGTGTAAGAAAAAAGTAGTTTTAACATGTCCTTTCTAGTTTTCACAACCTTAAATGATGACAAAAAATACCAAAAGAGAAGCAAGGTTTAGATAGTTAYATGATCTGGAGAAGGTCACCACAGGCAGAAACACAGAAAGAATTTGGGATACGATAAGTGCAGGAGTCTTCTTCCCAAGTCCTTAAGCAAGTTTGTCTAGGAAGAGACGAATTTACCCTGCCTAAATTCATATTGAAAGATACTGTAAGATTCTATCACATGTGTTGTATTTGGGGTTGGATTTTTTTATTATTATTTTCTTTTTAAAAATCAGGTTGTTAACTGTTGCTTTACCGTGTCTCTCGGTTTGGTGAAGTATTTTCCACACCCTTCGGAGTAGTGGATATCTTGTATGCAGGGATGAGCAAAACACTCTAGCAGTGGCTCCTTATGTGCAGGCAGTGAAACATTATGATGCTCATTTGCAGTACAAATACATAAGCCTGTTCATCACATTGCCCAACACTAATGCATTTATATGGCTACAAATTCCATTACTTTGTGCAACTGAAAGGACAGAGGRCTTTGACAGATAGGGAGAAATCCCAGAGCACTCTTATTAAGAACCTGATGTCAGTCCAGAAAGGCATGGTCTATCTTGTTTTAAACATTCAACAAACCAAAGCTGAAAAAGAATCAAACTGGARATGGTTTAAGTTCTGCTTCTGGGAATAGAAAGGTAGAGGAGTAATTCCCTGCTAAGCAGACCTCATCTCTGGGACAGGCGTAGCTTCTTCAAAAAATAATGATATGAAAATCAGACTATTCTTCTACTCACTGAAGAATGAGAAGTCTTATATACTGCATATATACTGGTTGTTCTGAAGGTAGTTTTATTGAAGATAAGCTTTCAAAATATTCCTATAAATTTCTTTTTTAAGACAGTCAATTGAAGCCTGGAATTTTTCTACGGTAGTATTCCTTCTAAAATATCACTAAAATCAGAGGGCATAGATTTGCCARTCTCACAGTGTTCTCATGGCAGAGACTTAGCTGTGTTCCGTGTTTAGAGGAGAGGCTTTCCTAGAAGCCTTTCTGTTCCAGAGGCTGACCCAATCCTGGCTATGACCAAAGGTGACTCCAATGGACTGTGGATCTCAAAGAGGCAGCTCTTTCACCTGCCTGGAAGATCTCAGGTAGGGTAATACTGAGTCTAAAGGCAGATGGATCTGAGCAGAATCAGTTAGCAACATAAAGTCAGGAGGGCTGGAGCAGAGCTAGGATGCTCTGGAAAGGCAGTTTTAGGGATCTTTGTGCAGACAGTTTGCTGTAAGCAAAAGCTGGTTCCCCACAACATGATCTCAAGAGTGCAGCGCTCACTACACCAGCTAAAGGTCTGAGTTCCTCAGCCTGCCTTTTTCCAAGCTCTGCCAGGCACAAGCAGGGCTGGCTGAAAATGCATACAGGTGTAGTGTTTTGCAATTCCTCCAAATGACTCAYGAGCCAGAGATGGGGTAGTGTGGGGGGAAAGGAGAAAGAGGGAAGCAAGATAAAAGGGTAGCTTAGAATTGTGAGGGAGTTGTGCAACCAAAAATAAGAATCTTCTACTATTTTTCCTATTTCTCAACTAGAACACAGTCACAACCCAGTGGAGGCAAAGTCATCAAAGCCCCTCTGAAAATGCTTCTGGGTACCCACTGCATCACTAGKTAATTAGTGACACTTTGGCACTAATGTTGCAGATGACATGGAGTCACTTTTGAAAAACCCCTTCTTTGCGAGTGAAAATAAAGACTAGGAGAGTGGTTTAGTTTGTGTTCTTGTTTTTCTGGTTGGTAAAGAGAAGCCTTGAAAGAGACTCAAGAGTGAAGCAGAATAATCAAGCAACTCATTGATCTAAAGTTAATCTGCTGAAACTGCCTCAGCAAATGCTAAAAACGGCCTCCTTTGCTCCTTTCTATAACTGAGGAAACGGCTTCTGCCAACATCCCTCTAACACCAGCAGCCCTTGGCGCTTTTGTCAAACACACTCTGTGTTTGAACAGATCAAATGAAACTCATTTGTTGTTATTGTTTAAGATTAAGCTGTACTTATGGAATTACCGCGGCATTATTAGGCCAGTTTCCTAGAACACAAAGAGAAYGAAAAACAAAAATTAAAAAGAAGAGGAAATTCTGTTTATTTTTTGTTTTAGAACGCAATACTGAGCTTTGAGTTTCTCCTGTTCTTAGTAGTGAATTATACAGCATTGTTTTCTTCAAAGAAGCACCAAGAAGTTGTCTTTAAAACATTGTGGGTATTATACAAATGTGCCAGGTACTATACAAAACATTCAGAATGTCTCAAAAATGCTTAGAAGGTGAGTTTCTGGTGAAAAATAAGARCAAATCATGCCCTTTAGCTTTGGGCTCTGATACAGGATCTATACAAGCATGAGCAAGTCACTTAAATGGACTCTCTACTGCTCCATCTGCAAAATGAAGCTATTGAGTGCATCAAACTACCCAGGGAAACCAGAAAATATATCTGTAGGCAAAATGTTTGGTGCTGACCTGCTGGGATTTATGCAAGCTGAATTTTCTTTTGTGCTTTCACTGATGGAAAGCATTTCTGCCAAGCAATCAGAAGCCATAATTTTCTTAAATGAAAAGTCATCAGTCCTCTAAGTCATGTTGAAAATGTGCTGYGGCTCACAACTAGTATTTTTATAGAATCTTGGAGCAGTTCAGGTTGGAAGGGAACATGGAAGGTCTCTACTCCAGCTTGCTGCTTACAGCAGGGCCAACAGTGAGTTTTGACAGCTCTGCTGCCCAGCTGGCCARTGCCCAGCCTGTATTGCTCCTGTGTGGGGCTTCACATTTGTCCCAGCTGGACACCACAAGATTCCTGCTGGCCTGGCCTTGTCCCTCTGGATGGCAGCCCTGTTCTCTGGCACACCAGCTGCACCCGTTGGGTCACAGTCATCCACATTCTTCATTTTAAAACAAAACTTATTTAAAATAGAAAAGTAAATCTAAGCGCGAAGGACTTCTATTCATTCTTCCATGTAATTCCACTAATTTTGGTGAATTTAACAAGACTTTAGAAATGTTTTCCTTGTTTAAGGAAATTGACTGGCCTGCAAACATCTCCTGTCTTTGTGTTCAGTGGCAAGTAAACTTCTCTAGCTCCATTAGATCATGTATTCCTGGAGATCAAAACTTTCTTCAAATACAAACAGAAAAGTAGAAAAATAGTACATTTCTCCCTACACACTACCATTTCAGTTTGAAGTTAAGTTCCAAAGAATATTTGTTGTAAAAAAAAAATAAAAAATGAGATGAGTCAGGAAAAATCAATACATTGGCAGAGAAAACTTTGTTTCTCTGACTCTGCCAGAGGATGCTTTTAGGTTGTATCCCACTTGGGTTTAGGTTTTTTGCTAGTTCTGTATTGCCTGAAGCTTAGCCACTAGTAAGACACTAGTAGAGGTAATTCTTTAACAACACAGAGGATTTTCTTGTATTTCTTCAGTAAAAGATATCCCTGATGTTTAGCCAGTGCAGGGGAGCTTTACATATCAGCACAATCTTCGGCTTTTGAGCCCGCAATACCTGTGGATTGTGCTGACTTTTTCTTCCACTTCCAACCAACCATGCAGGCAGGTGTTGTAGGATATTTAGCTCTTACTGCAGGACTGGAACATGCTAAAGTTGTGAATGCCAAAGYATTCTGATGAACTCTCCAAATGAACGTCATTCACTACCAATCTAAAAATGCTATTCTACTCTAGAGAATGACTATTTTAAAAAAGTGTTAATTTAATCAATAGASYAACTCCCCATGTACTTTCAGACACAAATAAAATCTGTTAGTGACAACATGATGTCTTTTATTGCTTTCTTACTTCTATTAGCATTGCAGAACCAATTCTGCTTTGAGCAAGCTGGAATCTCCCCTTTCCTGTATTATATCCCCTGAAAATAATGGCTGGCACAGCAGAGAGGTTCTCAGCACCTGAGTGCTGTCAATAATGGTACTGTTTAACACAGCTTCTGGTGAATTGCCTACCCTGACCACTGAAAGCACTGGGACCACACCAGTTTCACTAAGACCATTATTTTARTTTACAGAGGGGTTGCTACTGGGGACATCCTACAAGGTCTCAATTCTGACCCCAGGATGTCTTTGAAGGTTAGGAAATTATTGTATTTTTCACTGTCCATCTGAGTACTGTTCCTGTATTAATATAAATCCCTATCATAATGTTTTTGCTAGGCTGACTCCTGTGCAATAGAACGATATTAAAAGCTGGGGGGGGGGTCTCATTCAGTTCAGGTAAGAAAGCAATTATTTGAATACTGACCTCCAACACCTGAAAAACTGGGTGGAAAAAGAAAAGGAGAACCTGTGTGCCTGCAGCATTCTGATAGTTTCTGTGGCTGGTAAGAATACAGGTTGAGTCTATACYACTGGAAAAGTAACATTGCCTAGAAAATAGGAAAAAAATAGAAAAAAMCMAAAAWAAGCYRTATTATCTTTRAAAGTTAAGAAGAAATTCTGAGCAGTCTCATCTATTTCATCCCATATCAGTTCTGATTGTGCAATGTCAAGTTTTAAAAAAAAAACAGACTTAAAAGTAGCAGTCTGAATTTTGATTACAGCACTGTGATTGACCTGTCAATGGTGATAGGTCTGCGATAAATCCATTTTAGACTATAACAGGATTGGCATCATACTCTGCAGTCATTGAATGTGAGGTGATACACATCCCTCCCAGCCAGAATTCCAGGCTGGATTTTGATACTGCACACCTCAACATCCAGGAGAGTTTGACTTAGATTCACTTTCAGTGGATGCAATGTAGGAAGCWTCCAGCTCTACATAATAATGGGAATGCAGGTTGGGTGCTGGTGTAGACACAGAGGCCATTGCTCTGAGAAAGCAGGACAGGCTGCATTTCAGAAAAGGGAACAGAGAGGAAGAAGGGAAAACTCTTGATGTTTCCACATGCAGCCCAGGATGTGATGGTCAAAAAGCAGAAGGACTACCGGCAGATTAAAAGCTAGAGCCACGAAAGTGAATTTGCAGCTCAGACAGTCTGTACAAGGAGATAATGATGTTAATTCCTGTGAGTAGTCAGCTGGATTCTGATCAACCCTGTGTAAGCAGGTGTACTCCAGAGATAACAAGGAGCAGAAAAACAGGGTAATTACTATTTTTAGCAATGTAATAAGGACAAACTGGGCAAGTTAGCACAATTTCCCAGATAARTATTAGATTGTGAGTTCTCAGGGAGCACAAGCATCTGAGATGGTGACTACTAATAGAAAACTCTGCCGGAGCTGAACAGAGGCAGATTCCATCCACCGAAGGACCTACTCAGCTCCTCACTGTGAGAATCAGGCTGCTCCTATACCCTGCCATCTGTTCAGTGGCCWTCAGGTGCTCCAGAGCAATACTTGYTCCRGTGAGAGGCTMCTGGCTKTAAAAYGCCAGGCTGTAAAAAGATCAGTAAGACTCAGATACAGTTCTACCTCTACTCACTCCCAGACCCAAGAAAGTAGATACCTCTCAATGGCACAAGRAATCCTATGCCCCCTCAGCTCAGTCATAGGTTAGGAGCAGGGATAYAGAAAAAAAAGAGGGCAGAGAGAGAGCCTGTTCCTCCTACTTTCCTCTAGTAGAGGAGGGGAAGAAATAAGGCAAAACTGAAGCAGTTATACTGAATTTCTGAAGACTGCTTCTAGCAGCCCAGCAGATTGGCTGTAAGCCATCAGTGAGCAGCAAGACACAATGGCTTAGGGGCACTTCAGGGGGTGATAGATATTCACAGAGGAGAACCTGGATGAGGGGCCTCAGTATCAAAATATGTGGGGTGAGTGTCCTCAAGACAACAAGACTCTGATCACCTACTGAGTTAGAGCTGGGGCCCGGCAGTGAAGTTAGGAAACTGGTGGTTTACTAAAAAATCCCCTCACCATGTTCTGTTCTTTTGCATCTCCTGGTCACCTCTGCATAATTCAGAAGCTATTAGGAATTATTCATGTCCTCACTCTGCACATTGCAATGCATCTGGAGGATGGTGATGTCTTTTTCCATTACCTACTTGTCTTCACAGACTTAAGACACCCTGCTGAACTAGAGTCTTTCCTAAAATAAAGTTAACATGGGAGAAAAGCATGCTCCCTGGTTTTCTTTTTGCCTGGATTTCTTTTAGTAAATGGGAAAGAAAGAAGGCTGCTTATCTTCACAAAATACTTCTTTGCTTAGAGAGAAATAAAGACGGTTTTGTGACTCTAACTCGTTATCTGAGTGGGTTGAGTCTTAGGTGCCTTTTGCCATATGCAATGCAGGGCAGTCTCTGTTCGTGYCTAGAGCCCACACAGTCACCTCCACAGCTCACAGATTAGTGGGGGGAGGATGCTCTGAGACAGTGTTGTGGCATGCAGCAAATCTCTTAAGGCAGGATAACGCTCTACAAGAATTTAATAACAAGTTACTTGGTACAAGTACTATATTCCATGTAATTTTACAGCTTCCCAGAATGTCTCAAGCCGTAGTCCTGGCTAATGCATAGTCAGTTCAACAGCAAGCTCTGGAAGGCTGACTGCTAAGGTGATACTGGCTCCTCTTTATTTCTACTTGCTAAGCTGTATGACAAGAACCTTTAAAATACCCCAAATCCTCACCTGATGGTTTCTGTGCTTACKTATATTGCCACTGACAGAGGGATGCTACTGGCCTAGGAAGAAGTTTGTAAGACAAATTCTTTCAAAATATAGCTATTTTGAAACCAGTAATTATAAAAGTCTGAATGCTCCTAGCTTCCTGATGAAATTCAAATTTGCAGAGAGGCTCTCTGCAGCTCCACAGTGCCAGTTCAGCTTAATGCCCTCAGTGATGGATCAGCTGYTTGCACAGCAAGACAGCTGAAGGTGTGACTGTGACTGCAGGTGTGGGCAGCTTGTAAACAGAAAGGCCAGTGTTTTTCTGCAAAGGAAAGGGGAATGTGTGTTTTCCATCCTGAAACATCCTGACAGTGTTATTAGAACAGGGTATGGACATAAGGAGCAGTGCATCATTCTGGTGGGGATTCAGTCTGTTGTTGTAATTCCCACAGTGTATTGTGCTGCCTCTGACATGCAGTTCCCTCTCTGTCAATAAAAATAAATATCTGCCTGAAGTTTGTTGCCAATAGAGATTTTTTTAAAAAATGAATTTCTTATGAGTTTATCATTGCTCATTCTGTTTTCCTCTTCACAGAATTTTCTAAAAGACCTCGTTGACTTTCCACGAGTGTTTTTCTGAGTGGCTTTTCCAGTTCAAGGTCGCTATCAGGGGACTCTCAGAGAGATACTCTGGCAGTGGAATAGCAAACTCTTATCATGTCAGATGCATAAGAATTAGAATTGCTTAAGTTGTTTTCTAATGGCAGATTTTCCATCAAGAAATAYCATTTTGAAAACTAGACTTCCTATGGGAATATGTCAATTTACACAAAATGCCAAGGTCTTTTTCAGTCTGAGAGAAAATCAAAATGAAGTATTTTGGCCTTACTATGATGAAGCAGTGCTATAATTTACTTCATTTGCAACTATACTATGGTATATTTTACTGTAAAATTGACATGAAACACTTTAATTTTAATTCCTTTACACAGAAGCATTTGCTCCCCAGCTGTTTTSCTATATAAGAYGTTATTTCGAGGAAACTTCAGTTTTATTCTTGTTTATTCCAACAAATGGATTGGAAACAAAAAGAAACCATGGAGTTTCCTGCAAAGCAGGAATTTGTGATGTTGTTCAGATCCAGCACCTATTGTGTACACAGGCATTTGAAAGACCAACTGGTGCATGACTGGAGTACCACACARAGCAAACAAACAGAAAACCCCAAGGGCTGAAATCTGTTCCCAGTAAATATTTGAGTAATTTCAAAGTATTCATCAGTTGCATTCTGCCCATGAACTATTTGCTAACAGCCAACAAGTGCCAGATTTCACAAGCAAACTGTTCACTGCAAAGGGTTTGCCTCTCCACTGTGACAGAGATGTGYGTTACTGAGAACCCAACCGTGCTTCCAACACAAGCTTTTAACCAGAGCCATAGTGAAACCTGTATGTGTGAGGAGCAGGACACAGAGTTTTAGAGAAATTATATTTTGAAAACTTTGCTTAAATATTTCTTCATAAAATTATTTACTGTATTTTATTCAAAGATTTCCAGASCCAATGAGCATCATTACTTCCATTTTARTAGCAKAATMAAAAGGCAAAAGGAGAAACTACAAWATTTATCTTAGATCCCATTGCAGATAAAATGAGCTGGGAATGGAATTAGCTCTTGAGATCCAGTTCACAAAACAGTATATATGAGATGATAAATTGGCTTTTATTTATTATGGRTATTAGTGACCACAGACAGTGTTCATCATTGTATAACTCAAATAAATTCAGATTAGCAGCTTCCATAGCAGATGTACAATAAAGCCTATACTCTTTCTTTTCTAGATGTGGAAAACAAGGCATAGRTTACAAATTGCTTTGCAGCATTTGGGGCTGGCAGTGGAAAAGTAGTGGGAGGCTCACAGTGCTGCCTCAGCCTTTTCAGGCCTCCTGTCTCTTAATTTGTCTCTCTTATCATCATCTCTAAATTCACCTTTAGAGCAACTGCCAGAACTACTTTGATTTCAAGATGTACACGTAGATAAAGCATTCCACACTCAGAGACTAAAAAAAAAGGCCCCAAAACCAACAAACCCCATCATGGAAGCAGCTCATGAGGGCAGCAGGTGATGATTCCTCCTTGATTATTGCTTAAGGACCACTATTTGCAAGTGCCTCATCCCAGGGGATTTTCTTGGGGAAAAGTCATGGGAGGAAGACTTCCTGAAGAGGTGTCATCTGTCAAGACAAGTTGCTGTCCTGATGACCCTGGTGCTGAGAYCGCATTATGATGACTGATGAGGCCGTCTGCAGCAGTTAACTCAGCCATTTGTAATCATTTCTCTTACAGGCCTTTTGGTAATCACTTTGGGAAATTCTTATTTGAACAGTGCAGGTTCTGGGGGGAAGAAAAGCAAAGCTATTTCCCCTGTTGCAGGGAAGGATTTAACATAAACTTGGGGAGAAATGAAAACCAAAATAACCACATAAAGCATCTGCCTGTCCTTCTCAATATTTCTGCACAGCTATTCTGTTATCTCTTTGTGTGGCTTACAGCCCCATCCACAGTCTGGTTTTGTTCCAAATGCTTTCACAAAGTAGGGTAAAGTTGTTGGACAGAGACAGGGCTGGACCACCAGCAGCAGGACATCAGGGAAGAAGGAAACAGTAGAAGTTGCTTTCTTTTCCAAACTCTACTACTGCTTTTCAGTGTGAATTTGAGCAGGTCATTTAATCCCATGGTTTCTTAGTATCTTTATACATAAGAGGTATGTAATTTATATGTCCATTTTTTTTTCTCTGCAGTTCATGACTTCTAATTTTTTTACAGCTTCTTGTGGGCCAGCTTTTCAGCACAGCCCAGCTCACCAGTTTTTCCCCAAAAGGAAGGCTTTAGGAATAGGTAAGAGAGACATCAGAAAGCCCCTCCTCTGTGTGACAGGCAGGTGATGGTGGTCTGCCTCTTTCTACTCACCTTAGACTGTATCTTGTTGGGTATGTGAACTGTTGTCTTTATACCAGAGGCCGAATACAAGCCTGAGCAGAACTTGACAGCAGCATAATTTGCATCAGCAGAGAGAACCTGGGACATCCTACCCCATATGGGGGCAGGTACCTTGAGCTGGACCTCCTTTTTTGTCACATAACAGAGCTGCTCCGGTGCCATCCAGCAGGGACTAGCAGTGGCTGGTGCCATCAGCTGCTTTACATCACTCACMTCTCCTTCAGGAACACTGAGGATCAGATAACAGTCAAGATCTTTGGAAAGCAGCTACACAGAACAAAATTGTGCCCAGGAACCCAAAACATCCTTCAGAACTCAGGGTATCTTCAGAGATACTGCTTTTAATTCAGCACCTGAAAAACAGAATGACAAGCAATTTCCCTTTTACAATCTTTACTCATAGTCAATTTAGAGATGTCTGTGTGACTGAAGACAGGAGTTTCTGATGCCTCGCTCAGATGCTTTATGGCCTTCATTTTGGCAGCACTTACAGAACTTCCTTGAGCAGTACTTTCACATCTAAATACCCCACAGTTGTAGTCAGAGATGYTGTCCTTTACCTTAAGCAAAATTAAATGCTGCAGTGAAAATAGACAATATAAGCACATTGGCATCCTTCCCAGTAAAGGGAATATGAAGTAGTTTTTATTGTTCCTGCCAAGACAGCTGTGCTTTAGATTGAAATAGTCATCACACCCTTTTTCTATTTCTAGAAATAATGCAGCTTGCCTACCAATAACAAATGTCTTGTATTTTCTCTAGTACCAAAACACCCTGCACTTTTGTTGCAACTCTGCAACACTATAGCTTAACAAAAGTGCCTAATGCAGCAAATAAATGGGTTTGGCCACGCAAATGGCAGGAAATTAATGACTGCCACATCTTCACAGTTTGTGTCTGTTGTATGCATGTAGGGCTTCGTCTGATTCCTCTGAGCATTCATTTTATGYTTTGATATGGTAGGCAAAATTGAAAAGTTTCTGCTTTTAAAATGCCGTCTTTGGATTCAAAGATTTCAGAACTATTCCGTGTATTAAAAGTGGACAAGGCCTCTGCGGCTGTAGTGACCTTTCTACAGGTGTTCCCTTTGTCGTCACGATACAGCTGAGGCATARTTTCTATGAGAAACATCACTTCATGATTTCTGCCTCTATTGTACAAGAAATCTCCAGTTTTTAACTGAAGTTGCTGTATTTTATTTCCTTTGTTTGTGACCTATTTTAAATGTGAAGGGGTGGGGATGTCTAATTAAAAAAAAAAGGTCCAGGATTTGAATTTCTGAATGAAGAGCCATAATTGAGCCTTTTACCAGCATTAACTTGCACATGTACTTGTGCAGTAAGCATAGAATTCCCCTCCTTTCAAAGAAGCAATAATAGTAATAATGATAATAACAAGGGAAAATAAGGCTAACTTATGCCACTGCTGTTGCTTTCTTCCAAATTACCAGTATTTACTGGCTGCTGTTTGCAGCTGGCATTATTGAATGGTTCCAGGCAGCAAAACAAGGCCAGCTTGCACCTAAGGTGGGTTTATGCCAGAGACTGTTCTGGACATAGTCCCATGCTCTTTGAGGAAGAAGGATAGTGCACACCTTCAAAAAGCGTTTTCTTTCCCCCACAAAAAAGAGGTATATGTAGMAGTATTATGGGTTACAGGGAATGAGGGTTCCCAGGCAAATCCAGACAAATCAGGTGGAGCAAAGTAAAGACACTTCCCAAATTAACTYTGGCTGAACTTGGACCTTTAAACTGCAATGAATAAAAGTTTGGTTTTCCCTTGATATGCAATAAGTGTGTGAAACKGAGCTGYAGTTCCTCYCTCCCTTCTATCCAAGCTCTGCTGCAGTGCAGTCARAGAGAGGGTTGTAAGCACTCAGGTCATGTGTGACTGTGGATGGCTTTGACAGAGAATGGAGGCATTTGGATGCTGTATATGAAAGGAAAAATAAATGTTCCCTAAATTTCGTTATGAGTGTCTCCAGAGCCAGAGGTACTGACATGSCATGAAAGTGTGGGAGGAGAAGTGAGTTATTACCTTTTTCATCCTGATCAAAGAAGTCTTTAAAAGGTGGTGCAGGCTTGCCTGCTCTGAGGGTGAAAGCCTTCCTGCAGACCAAAGATTCAGATCTGCAAAACCTTCAAATCCTCATTTACCCAATATCTATATATTTTGCATGTGTTTTTGTCCACTGACAAGAAATACAGAGATSATAATAAGTGAGCACCGTATGCCACATGTTAAAGCATGAAACACAGATTCAAAATGCAGGTGTTGAGGAAAATATGAGCTTGTATTAAAATCTGCAGGGGGTGTGGGCCACTGAACATCTAAATATCTGCAGTTGTGCTAAAGTGATAATTGTTTAGTGATGTAACTTTGTGTGTGTATTCTGATTTAGAATGCAGTCAATGTAGCACAAAAAAAAAAGCTTTATATATAAAGAGCAGGGGGTTGTTTCTGGGTTTMTTTCTTTCTTTCTTTAATCCCACTATTTAAAATTATGTAGGAAGTGTGAGGATCTGATAAGACTCCAACTGGGTGTCTRTGTACCTATGCAGACACCCAAGGTGAAGGTACTAAATGGTTTGAAGTCAGTGTGTGTAATGAATTATTAAAACACTGTCAAAACAACTATTTCTCTTGCTTTAAAGGCACTGTGGTTCTAGAGGTTATGTTAGCTGGTTACAGAGCAGGGGGACGTACAGAGTGCAGAGTACGAGACATGCAAAGAGATGAACATTGGCAAACATTGTGGGATCAGGACCCCAGGTCTGAAAAAATTAGAACCATACTGGTATAGCACAGATACTAGCATAGGGATCATTTTGGTATGGTCTGGTTAAACAAACAAACAAAAAAACCCATATATATAGGTATGTATATTTATCTATATATATATATATGTATGTGTGTGTGTGTCTGTGTATGCATGTATATAAACAATAGTCATACTGATGAGCAACTGCTGAAAAATCCTTTGGATGAACACTTAAAGGAGGGGGCCAGTGCAGCAGGCTCCCAATGACCAGGAACGAAGGGATTCTCTAATGTTGACACACGTATCGAATATTAATTCTGTCTCTGTTATTCCTTTGGAAGTTTTTCAGAGCTACAGCACACAAATACCCCTGATGACAGTGGAAGGGTCACTTTATTTCCACACGTACAGAAAAAATTCAAATACCTGCAACCTGAAGTGTTTYAATGTGCCTGAGTAAAAAGGTTACCAATTCTGCAGATTTCTACCTGGCATTCTCCTAGTGTTTGCAGTGTCTGGGGGTAYGTCTGTGCTGCAGAAAACCACAAAACATGACACCTTTTTGGTTTTCACTRTGCACCTGATCACTGATTCAGTTGCATTTTTTATCAGACCAAAGACAAGGGCAAGTATTGCCCCGTGTTGAAATAGCACAGCCCTACAAAATCACCACCCCAATACTCCTTTTCCAGCTGCAACCCTAAAATGCCTAAAAGCTGATACAAAGAACAAACATCCAAAATTCAGAAGACGTGTTTGCACATGGAGCTTTGCTGCTACAGGGCTTTGCCCCCCCGTTTAGCTAAGCTGCAGGCTAGGCAAGCCGGAGAAGCGCATCCCTTGACGCAGTCCTGCCAGCAGCCTCAGCTTTTGAGGCTCTGAACCAGAGTTAAAGAGCAGTTCAATTACTAACACTCAGTCCTTTGTTTTCTCTGCACTGCCCACAGAGGTGCTTAATTGTGCTGGAAAAGATTATTACGGCAAAACTCGGCCTGCAGTTGGATTATGTTAAAGGTTTCTTGTGCGCACACAGATGAGTAACAATGTTAAGCCATTCCTGGCATGGTCTGTAATTGAGGCCCTGAGCTGTTTATCTTAGTGAATCATAGCTGTTTTGTGGTGTCTTACTGGGCTGGTCTTCAGCAGCTACAGAGCAMCTGAGAGCAGTAGTATGCTCTAGATGGCAGTACATTTTTAAACTGTATTCATTATTATAAGCTTGGTCATCTTAATGGTTTATTTTAATGCTCTTTGCATGGAAAATGGGGATTATTTATTTTCCTACAATGAGCAGCAGCACATTATATCTAGTTAATATTCCCCTATTGTAATGTCTTGGTCAAATTGCAGTTTGGGTGTTTTGTGTTCCTCTTCCTCCAGATCCAAGGTCCCTGATCAGGCCACATCTCCCAGACTTAGCACAGACTCTCCTTGCATCAATAAATGTTTATGGGTCATGTTTGGCAGAGGAACTGCCTTGTCAGTAGAAAAAGAATGGAACTGTGAAGTACTTACTTGCTGATTATTCAGTTATGATGCATTTGGGTTTTTTCAATAAAAAGTTAATATTCCAGTTGAAAAGGAGATGGGGAAAAGTACATGGCCAGCAGAAAGATTTTAAAAGAAAATTTTAAACAAGGCTTAGAAAGGAAAAAAAAAAAGTAGTCAGGGTCAGAAGGATAACCCAGTGGTGGAGTTAATAAAGTTTTGTTGGAGACACATGTTTTATGTAAAGGAAGTGCATGCTATTCCCAAATTTACTCATCAAGCACCTGGCAGTCAGCATTGTTGATCACTCCTGTGCCTCATGCAGACTGAATTCACTATCCACAGGTCTGCTGCAGCCCACTAAATGCAAATTCCCTCTCTGTAGCAATCCAGCACAGTTTTTGTGACACATATACGCTATAGTTTATTTGCACTCATCAGGCTTTCAATATGACATAAAATCATTGCAACATAATGCATTATTGAATATATTTTCCAGCTGAAAGAGATAAACTTGACAGACTGTCAGTGAACATTTTCATATTGTAGAAAAGGTTAGTGAAAAAAACCTCTGGAGTACATCTACCTATTAATGTAAAAAAGGCTCAGCAACTACTCAGAGCAAAAAACTGCATGCAAAGAGCTTGCCCTCTGCCTTGTTCTCCATCAGGACCATAAACAGAATTTGAATTTTACTGYTAAATTTCATTTAGACAGTGATTTGTATGAGCATGGTTGAGTGTATGGATTATTCACAAAGCATTTCCTTGGGCTGTTTGTTGGKTTTGGTGTTGCTTGGTCACCTCAATATAATGTGGTTTTTGCACTTTCATGGGTGACTGAATATATTTGCGGATGGGAAGAGGGGAAAAAAAGAAAGCTTCTAAGTGGTGTGAGTACTGTTAGAGTGATTGTGAGGATCAGTTGTGAATTTGAGAGGGAATTCTCAGATCTTTTCTAGTCAGGGATGGAAGGATATCCTTGAAAAAAACAGAAGCCAAGAATTCTGAGTTCAGGAGCTCAGCAATCCTTTATCAAGGCCTCTGGAGTTTACAGTTCCAGCTGAACAGWGGCAAGTCTAAACATCCTGCTGGTCACAGCCAGCCAAGGCTTCCTAAAGGCGGAATCCTGGGAGCTCTTTTGCAAGATCAAGGTGTTTGGCTTCAGGATCCAGCAGTGTTGGATCTGCATCTTCCCATGGATGCCTTTGGCCTGCCTCTGGTTCATAGAAATCTGCAGAGGTTTCCTTACCTGGGGCAGTCAGTTCTCTGTAAGATTTTTTGTTTTAATCAAATGAAATTTCCTTGSTTCTGAGTAGTTTAGTCCTTTTTCTTAATAGTGGAAAGATAACTGCATATTATCCTTTCTGTGGAAAATTGYTACCTTTTACTTAGAACTGGAATAACCTTTTCTGAAATGTCAGGCTTTCCCAGGGACTAGAAAATCCAGATTTTAATGTTGTAATATCCTTTCTGTGGAAAATCGCTACCTTTTTCTTAGAACTAGAATAACCTTTTCTGAAATGTCAGGCTTTCCCAGAGATTGGAAAGTCCAGATCGTAATGGTGGCTGTTTCTAAATGCATTATTTCAATAATTACTGGGAACTACCCTATTGATGGCTGTTATAAATTAGAGCCACAAATACTACTAATCTTGACTTTTCATTTCCACACAAACAAGCATGAGGGATTTTGAGATATTTTTTTAGAAATAGATGTAGCTGGAAGCACATGTTGATCTCAGTTATTAACTTACACATTTGTTGCAACCCTGAAATCTAGAAGACAGGTACATGCTGGTCTGTCACCTCAGATTTACCACTGAGAAACTGCAAATAATACAGTTCAGCRCAGTGAGAGAGATGAGTAATCAAGCAATATCCAAAGGGAGCAATAAGCAATATTTGGTTACATGGCAGAGCATTTTTTGTTTAAAGAAAGCTTGAGTGTTTTGGTAAAAGCTCATCTACWTTTCTGCACTACATGAACCTTTAGAAAATTACATATGTTAATTGCTGGGGATATTCCTTCTTCCAGATAAGACAAAAAAGGGAGGAAATCCCATTTGTTTCAAAATTACCAACATGGAAAGCTTCTCTTGTTGCTCCATTTCTATGTGAAYGTGAAGGGTTGCTCTATTAAAGAGGCATTTTTCATTAAAATAATACATAAATATTTTATTTAATGAATTTGTAGCCTTCAGGCTTGACTTCAGCACACATGAGCTATTTTTTTCCCCCCCCCAAACTCCTGGTGAACTGCCTGAATTTCACATCCCCTAAGGAGATACCTTTGCACAAATTTAAAAAACAGAAATGTCAAATGTTCTCTTCAGGTGCATGTTTCTTGCTGTGATGGAGCACCTAGGGCCAGGATTTGGTCYTGGATATGTCTTSAGGCAGGAATATCAAAAAAACCTCYCTTGTACCTCACYGTACATCTGGCTACTAAAAATGAAATTGTCAGCTTCCAGTTGTCAATCCATTAATTTTTTTTTAAGGTTAGGGTTACTTTTGACAAGTGACAGAGTACCCTGATACAAACAACTGGAAYTGGAGGTTATCATACCTAAAAACAAGGAGACGAATTTTTCTCAGCGCCTTTTGGCTTAAATTGAATTATTTTGGAGAGGGAAAACCCCCTTTATTTTGTAAGAGGGCTAGAGTGTGGCCTACGTGTGCATTACCCCTGCTGCACAAGAAGCATTTATTTRGCTGAAATGGTCTCCTCTTATTATCTTTCTCGATGTAAAACACCCTGAAGGTGGAAGAGGAAAGGTCTCTCCTTTTCCTAGCCTAAAGCTGACACTTAAATCAAATCATTCCTCACTGTGAAGAGTGGCCTCTTGGCTATACAAAAACCTTTTACCCAGCATCTTTCACGGAAAATAATTTAATTGGGAAAGATTCATAACTTCTGATACAATCTTCTTGTCTTCAAGTTCAGACCAATAGCCCAAGCAAATAATTTGAGATAAAGTCCCAAAATTAACCCCAAAGAATATGGGATAAAATAGTTCTAAGGTTTAAATGAATTGAACTGAATCAATTCAATTCTTTAAAAATAGAGGAAAAACTTTCAATTTTTTTGTATTATCTCTTATTGACCCCTCGCTGTGAGGGGAGGTTCAGGTGCCTGGACTGCCTTGTCCTCTCTGCTCAGATGTTCAATCTTATTTTTTATCTCATTTCACTGCATATATTGGTTCCAGTCAGAACATTTCCACTTAGCTGAGGCTGAAGATAGGCAGGATTTCTGCAGAATGCAATATGGAGAGGCATTTCTTGGAATGTGAGAAGTGCCAGGGAATTTGGAATACTGCAGCTGATTGCTCTGGTGCCGATTCCYGTGGTAGTGATTCCCAGGTAAGGTTGATCAGGGTAGCTGAAGAGATTTCATTTTAATTTTAATGTT
Organism: Alauda arvensis; assembly: GCA_902810485.1. NCBI lineage: Eukaryota > Metazoa > Chordata > Aves > Passeriformes > Alaudidae > Alauda > Alauda arvensis. The sequence goes on along the minus strand of CADDXX010000027.1, from coordinate 3,208,971 downwards.
ACTGAAGCATTAGGGARAGAAATGCACCTCAGTGATCCTCTGTCAGATTATTTTGCCATGGGAACAGAGGTGAGAAGCAGGYCACTTTTTAAGGTTTTTGTGAAGTTTTCAAAGGGTCACAGCACAAGGTCTTGGCTCTCTGGTAGCACTAAATGAGTGACATCTGCATGGAATTGGGTCTGTTTGGAGTAGAGGAGCCCCAGAGTTCTTGTCTGGGGGAGATCTATGATCTTGGATCTGGATATTAAATCATTCTCTCTTTYGGAGAGTCACTGAGTACAGATGTTATATAAGGGGGACATTGGGATTGGTCAGACATCTCATGTCAGGCAAAACACACATGGCTTTGAAAACCAGCTTATTTCAGGGGCTCATTTTTTATTAATATTCTTCTTTTATTTATTATTTCATAGTAGCACCAAAGTGAAGCACATTTGTAGGTGGAAAAAATCTGCTTTTAGCAGCTATTATAACTGTTGTAATGAAACCTGACACTATTTTCCACAACCAGCTTTATCAGGGGCTTCTGGAAGACGTGCCTTGATGTCAGGGAGGAAAAGCCAATRTAAAGATCATTCCATGATTATCTATCACTTCATCAGTGACAGCTGCAGGCAGGACACCAGGTTTGCTACTTCCCTTCCCAAATCTCTGGCCCAATCTTCTGTGTAGCCCCATTCTGGACAACAATAGAGGGTGTTTAGTTATGGCACTTTAACTTAGCATAGAGACCAGGTTTAATTGAACCATTAGGGATATTCATTTTTTGCCACTCAAGAATGTCTTACAATACAGTGTGAAGTCCATTTTTATCTTGAAGGTTACTGCTCTAAGCTAGGAGTAAGAGTTACAGCTCTAACATAAGAGTGGTTATTTTTCTCTTGATTGTGCTAGAGTTACTAGGTTAGAAGAGTTGCTAAAAATGAGATTGCACTGAGAATGAGGGAGGGCACAACTGCTGTTTAAGCTTCTGACAAGTCCTTCTGAAATTTTCCAGTTTTTCTTTAATGGAAGTGGGAAGTAGAATTTCTTACAGAATCAAAGCAATGTTTTCCCCAAGACTTCAGCCATTTACTTTGTTTACTATTATTCTCTTAAATGTGTCCCTTTCTTATGGCTTGTGTAAAGAAATCAGACATCCAGAGGTTTTGGGGTGTTTTTCCATCAAGAAAATCTCCCAAACACAAGTTTTTCCTGCCTGTATTTCTGCACATTTAAATCCTACCTTTCTTCTGAGGATCTCAAAAAMTGAGACCAAGATCCTGATATCTTCAGAAGACCCAACTTAAACACTCATGGGAAAAATCTGTACTTTCAAAGCTTGCAGAATTCCACTTTGCTCATCTATCTTGTCTGTTATTTCAGACACTGTTTCTCTTTACACCTCTAATGTCATYGTGGTCTGGCAGAGTCAGTGCAGGTTTGTACAGAACTCGCCTGTTCTGGGTCACTGTAGTATCTGGATCATGAAAGGCATCTTTGAGATGCATTGGCTTATTGAACACAAATTGGGTACATGTTTGCCTGTTCCACGTACAAGATCTCCTTGTGGTAGCAGAACTTAAAAAAAAAAAAAATAAAAATGGGAGACTGAAAGGTCAAAAAGAACTTAGAATCAGTGTGAGATGAAACTTGACAAATTTTCTAGATGATTTTGCACTGTAAAGCAATGACTCTCCTGTGTCCCTGTGCATGCAAGTATCAGGARGGAAAAACCAACCAAGAAGTAGTTGAAAATTGGTGCTTTTTGCATATGGTCAATAAAACTGCTTAAGTTCTTTGCAGTTCATGTATAGCATGAAAAAACCTAATGGGTTTTTCTTTCTTGACTTCCTTTTTTTAATGAAAGGTCTGAGCCCTTCGGATCACACAGCAAGGAGCCCTTCTCTTCCTCATGGTTACTCTGCTTGGAACTTGACCTGGGTCATGAGAGATACATCTCCTTTCTTCTCCCACAGAGGACGACACAGTGAGTAGCATGAATATGTTATCCTCAAGAGACTGAAACTCCCTGCCTAACATTTTGGTGTAATACTGGAGTAAAGCAACACAAGTCAAATCTTTCAAGGTAAAATATCCATACTGGCAGCATCTGAGGGCGCCAGTAAGCCCAAGTGCCCCTTACCAGCTGCCTCTGGAACTGTCCAGGAGTCCCATTTCAGCCCAGCCCAGCCTGGGGTCATTGCCATCTCTCCAGAGGTGCCCCAGCCTGCCCTGCTCCCTTCAAAACAAGGGCCCAGGCTGTAATATTTGAGTGGTACGTTGAATTCACCAATATTACAAAGAGAGGAGCTGTGTACTGAACTTTTTGCTTTCCTATCTCCTTTTCTAACACCCATCCCTTCTGAAATCTGGGAATGTGTTTTCTGGTATGACCTCTCCATGGCCATTCCGCTGTGAAGTCTGGTGGCCACAGTTAGGACTGGGCTGCACAAGGCAATATCTAACGTGCAATCCAGAAAGTGACTGCTGTAGAATATATCTACTATATATCTACTACCAGTCTCTACACAGGGAGATAAGGTGCTGAGAGGCTAATAAGATTTACTCACCCCAAGCCTGTAATTATCTGCTTGAGGGAAAAGTTTGACCTACCTATATGAAGGAGCCCCATATTTCTTCAAATTTATGTTGCAGCCGTTTATGTGTGCAATATATATTCTTTCCACTGGCATACAATATCTGCTCCTAGCTGTTGTATCTGCTTGAGTGATGAGGACACACCAATTTCATTTTGGAAGCAACAGTAGTACAATCTTTTTTCCCTTACTTGGTTCTCTCWGAAGTTGCAAGAATGATTTTTAATTTATCCTTTATTACTTCTTCCTAAACTCTTTCAGTTTCTCAGTAATACTACTCTAAGGGAAGGCTTTTTTCTTAAAACCTAAGAGCACTGATTCCATCTGACAGCATCACATGGAGATAAATGTACTGCATTTCAGCAGAAATTATTTATGATGATTTTAGCTGATTGCACAAGACCAAATCCTACCATATTCCAACCATCTGTTTTGCAAGGAAAGGCAGGAATTTGATGAGGTGTTTCACAAAATACAATATTCACTGAGGACAAGTCTAAACTGTTTTCTCCCTCAGCAGGTGTAATTCAGGACATGCAYCTTGAAATTTCTGGAGAATCTTGAAGAGAGGCAGGAATAATTTTCTTTTTCTAAMTTTCCAMTTTAACATTTACAAAAATTTAAATTAAAGGGTAATAGCCTTTAATTTAATTGAATTAAATTTAATTAAAGGGTAGTAGCCCTGGRAGGCACACATTTCAGGCTGGAATACCCCATAACAACATGATGTAGACACTTCCAGCCACTTGAGATCTGCAGCCCACRGAGGAGTTCCGTGTGTGTGTGCAGCAGAGCCTGTAGGCATGCCCCAAGACTAAGAGGACACTTCTATTCCCCTGTATACCTTCAGCTTATAGCCACTGGCATGTTTATTAGTAAACTTTCCAAGGRGCTGGATTTCTGTTCAGAGCTGCTCTGTCCATGRCAGGGTGGATGGCTCCTTTCAGTGGCTGATTACTGGCCCTGGATCCACATGGCYCTGTGAAGGTCATGCAGGGACTCAGCAGAGTGAGGAAGAGGACAAAGTTAGACCATCCARACACTAGGCCAGTACTCTTGTCCCAGGAYCCAGCCTTCTGATTAGTGAATAATTGAAAATCCCACAATAAATCATAAGCAGAAATAAAATCCAGCARCCTTTTACTACTAGAGTGATTTCTTCTTTCTGCTTTCCTTGCTGCTCCCAGCATGACTGATTACAGAGTGCTCAATAAAACTTCTGTCAAAACTTTGTTTGCCTAATCATCTGATGGGACCCATCTAATTAACTGGCTGACATTGCTGGAGTGGGGCAATATTRGTTGTCCTAATTACACTTTCGCTGTGTTCCACAGTTGGAGAAATCTCTGWCTGAAAGAATGAGTAAATTGATACGTGGTGTCCTTCTTCCTCTGCCGAACTAAGTTCTCTTCTCTTTTGCTCAGAATTAAAAATTCTGACAGACTCTGTCTGGTAGTTCTGGCAGGAACAGTGCCTGATGATGTCTTTGAAACCATATGCAACAGTCCCAAAAGGAAATCGCTGGCACAAGAAGATGCTTGAGTGGCACATTCACAAAACTTCTTTTCTGTTTTGTCTAAAGATATTTTTAGGCTTGTCTCAATCCAAATATTGATTAATCATCAGTCATCTCAGAGATGCAAAATGCATCTCTCTTTCAGAAAATAAAGGGTAAAAATCGCATGTGAAGTCAAAATTATCTGGGAAATAAACCTGTAAGGCAGGAAGAGACTTTAAATCTCCAAATTTTTTATATTCTTTTKTTCTCATGAGGTACACTCAGACTGTTTCCTGTGGCTAGAACAAATTTTAATGCATTCTGCATATGTGGACTTATGGTAGCGTATTAATCTCCCATTTGCAGATCTGATGGATCTCTGTCCTGAGGCTTACATGATTAACTGCACCCAGCCACATATTTCATTTTTGTCCTGGCTGGCTGAATGTTAATTTTCTCCTCTGTACAGGTATTCTATAAGAAATCAATTGTCCACTACATAAAATCTTATAAGCTTGTGTAATTGGGGTTCCAGATGACAGCTGCCCCTCTGGACCTTCATGAAGTTAACATATCCCTCTTTGCCCATCCTTTCCATCTCCCTGGGCCAGCCAACAACCCTGCACCTGGAGCATGATCCTGGCAGGGTGTGGTGGCAACTGTGCAAAGTGCTATTGATTGGAGCAAAAATCAAATGCAATTCAACCCACCTAAACTCTGCTTTGAAAGAAGAACGTATTTCATGCAAATAACAGGCCTAAGGTTGCCATGCTGGAGTCTTGGAGTTGGCTTTTTCTTTTTAACTATTTTATTATTTTCTTTTTAACTGTTCTTATATTACTGTGCTGGCTTTGTGTCTCTTTGCCACATTGCCCAGTAGCAGCTAAACTCCTTGGCTGCTTTGAACCAGCAC
>CADDXX010000027.1:3115276-3203865 GCA_902810485.1 Alauda arvensis | reverse complement strand
AGTTTAGGAAATAGTGATGTTTGGATGGCAAACTCACAGGGACTAAAACTCAGGATGAGAGCAAATTTGGCTACCTAGTCACTATCGTGCTTAAAAGCATATGGAAAAGGTGAGTTCTGCAGAGGAGGAAGACACACCTACAAGAATGCATAATTATTCACAGCTTTGATTTAATAGGTACTAAAAGCCTAATTCACAGGATGGCCTCTATTAACAACTTGTTAATAATTTCACTCAGCTCTGTGTCTTCATAAAACTAATTTGACAGGGTTGTTGGGGTTTTTCAAGACTTTCTAATGAAATGCCTTCTATGATGAGTTCCTAATTTCCTGAATTCGGTTTGCTGACTAAAAAAATTAAAATGCATTGGACTAATTTTACTGTGAGATAATTTGGGGTCATTCTTGCTGTGTATTTGATGCTCAGTGGCGTGGCAGTTGCTCAGTAAGGTGTCAGATCATTAATTTTTGTCCCTGTTAGGTCATAGGTACCACTTCATTCATGTCATTTGGGTACCAGACAGACACTACTGCCATGAAACTCGGTGAGTCTGAGCATCCARCAAAAGGGAGATGGAGAGAAAGAGGGCACCAGCCAGATGAATTCACATTACAGTTAGCATCCCATGACTACTTGTTTGATGATTCTACAACAAATCAGACTACTACTGACATCTTCAGAATGATAAAGCTGTTGTGATTCTTGGCTCAGCACAGCATAGTGAGATGTATGGATACAGACTGGTTGTTACAGCAAGATCCTGTTCAGAGGTGAGATAAAGTCAGGAGAGGAACAAGGAGAATGCTACTTCATCCCAGAGGAAAACTGAATCAATGCTTTCTCAGTAAAGATGCTGGGAAAGTGATGCATATCTTAATTCAAACACATCCTTTTTACAATCTTACAATCTAACATAGTTTAGAAATAGCATTATGAATGAAATAGGGTAAGGCTTCRATTGACAGCAGTTACTCACACCACATTAATGGGATTGCTCCATATAAAATACCAGATGTTGTGACCCCACATACAATTGCAGGAATTCTTSTTTAACAATTAGATGGTATTTTGGCTATGTGCAGTGGTGCTGAAATCCAAAAGGAGGAAAGTCAGGAAGTGCAGCATCTGCCTAGCTAAACTGAAGGCTGTGTTGAGCAAGAAGGATGAAAAAATGTTATTAGGGAGAAATTTTAACTCTTTTTCCTTTTATCATCTTTCATCTGCAGATAATATGTCTATGACAGCTCAACATTTTTCAATAACAAAATAACACGCAATAAGACAACAAATGTCTTTTCTCCCCATCTCTCATGTATTTATTTTCTCTAGAGATCTTTTGAAATTCATGCAAGAAGTTCCTTGTATAAATTGGCAAAATATGACAGTTCATCCAACTACTGTTTCGTGCCAACTGGAGCATGTTTTCTAACAACTGCTGTTAGTCAGTATTTAAATTTTTTTAATTTTTTTTTTGCCAGAACTGGCATTAAAAATGCACTTTCATGTATTGCTTTTTGCTACATGCATGGGAGGCTTGGTGGACAAATATTTCTTGTGTGGGGAATGAGCTCTGACACCTCTTGGAGCAGGAGGAATGAAAACGAGAGCTGTTGCTAGTTGTTCTCCCAACACCCCTTCATCACACCTCTCTCTGTAGCTGTCTTGAAAGACTGTGCTTATAATTGATTGATGAAGGAGTTCTGGCCCTTTCTTTGTAGTTTGATTTTCACTGAACAAAGCAGCTGTCAGAGATTTTGGTGATTCAGTCCCTGGTGCAATGCTGAGGGGCTGGGTGGATATAAAGTACACGTTGTCATTTTTACTATTCTCTTAACAAATAAATGAATAGCTGCATTATTGCTGTTTTCTCTAAGCAGTGGCCCAACCACTATGGCTCACTCACCAGAGGATTAATTTAAATGCRTCTGGCATGAGGAGAGCTCTGGCTTCCACAAGGAGGCAGGCAGCTCGCTCTGTGATGGACATCCAGGCCCAGGCACCCTTCCCAGGATGTTGCTGGGATACTTCCCAGGGTGTTGCTCCTCTAAAACCTTTTCCTCAGAGTGCAGCCTAACCTTAAAGCCCCTTCCAAAGGAATGGTTTTCCTTCAAGGTGGGCATTGAAGGGACAAGCAGTGCCGGCACTACCAGCCTGGACCCTGCCCAACAGCCACAGCTCCTGGGTGCTGGGGAGAAATCAGCCCCACTGAACTCTTCCTTGCAGGCAGCAAGCTGTGAGGAGCCCTTGAAGCCCTGTGAGGGTACAGCAGCAGCCCTGTCAGTAAATTCAAGGTCAGGGCATTGTGCTSAGAGACCTGCTGGTGCGGGGGAAGGCCACAGAGAGCGATAAGCTAACTTGTGCTAAGTAGCTTGAAATTAAAAGGWGGTCCCTGGTGAGCACAGGCTGTGTCTCAGGGCAGGGAGAGGAGCTGGCGTGGTGCCCAGCTGATCTCACTGCTGCACTTGCAGGTGACTGAGGTTCATCAGATGGTATGGACCCCAAAGCTGTGCTGAAAGGAGCAGTGCTGTGGGGCTCCTCAAGTGCTTCCCCAGYTCCCCACGTCCCCTGTCAGGCCATGCTGCTGCTCTCATGTTTGTCAGCTCCTGGAGCAGCAGCCCAACGAGCAGGCAGTGATGGTTGGCACAGGTGTTTTACTAAGGGTAGTACAACCCAGGGTGCCTGGCAGGGATACATGTGACCCAGGGTGCCTGGCAGGGATACATGTGACTTCAGCATCCCTTGAAATGTGCAGTTTGCCCTTTCTCAGGGCTGGGCAATGGAAGGAAATAGGTGAAATTGTCTCTTCAGACTTGCTTGCTCAGCAGGAACAAGGCAGTTAAACCCTGCAATTGTTTTTCTCTTGAATTTTGTGTGACTGCCAACACCTTTCCCCTTTTCCTTTGGGCTTTTTTGCTGTGCTCTTCCTTCCTGTGGTAGATTCCCTTGTTTTAAATTGCTGCTGTAACTCCAGTTGCAAAGCTGAAATATAGCACCAGGAATTCATTTGCAAGAAGTTTCACTTCTTCTTTGTGCCAGTAGGGCAATGCTCACTTCCAAGGGCCTGTMTTTGGGTCCCCCTGGGTGTTCAGCAGGAGGGTGAGCTGACAGCCAGAGAGCACAGTGCCTCCTATTTATGTTCTATTYTCAAGGAGAAATACTTACAGCTGCAGGCTTCTTTGTAGCACCCTGCATGTGCACCCTGGTTTGGTGAACAGAAATTCAGAAGGGCTTGATGAGGCAATTGAAACCCTTAGATTTAATGCCATGTGCCCTTTTGTACTCAGAGGGAATGGGAAGGCTTTAGGAACTGGCTATGTCACAAGGAGTAATAACTGGAAAATCAATTTGTCATTTTCCTGTCATAAATTAAAAGCTTATAGGCCTTATAACATGAGTAAAATAGAGGTTAGTGGGTATTGATGGAGGTCTCAAAGCTCACTCAGCAGAGCAGATCTCTACTACACAATTTAAATTATGTCTCCTCCACAAGGAATATCTGTCAATATTTGTATTGAAAAAAGACATCCTGTGCAAGAATATTTTATCTGTTTCTACACTGCTGCTATGATTGTTGCTGCTGAAAGAGTTCTTGAGGGAGATTGTGGTCCTGACTTGATGGGTGTGAGTGACCTTTACRTTGTGCATTTGTCTATAGATGTGGTATAAATTAGTCATGTGCAAGTTGATGAGGTGCCAGTGAGGATGTACCTCACTAAGCAAAGAACAGAGAACCTCTCTCTGCTCCCTTGGCTATGGTAGTGCTGTGAGAAAGCAACCAGACCCTTTCAAAAGTGTGCCCAGCTGAGAGTAATTGAGCAGGACTGATTTGAAAGAGTCAGCAGACCAAGGAGGGAAAAGGGCCTTTTAAAGTTCAGACACATGTAGAACTAGAAGGGAGYAGTCTAAGAGGAAACTACCTGCTGGTAAGATTTTTGTGGTTGAAAGGAGAAGTGGTTTAGACCAAATAAACCTAATCTTTTGTTGAGCAGCTGAAGAAAGGATAATCAGAGTAGTTTTTTAACACGAACAGTTTTTTTTAATGTATCTCTCAATATTAGTTTATTTTTGTTCTAAATAAGATMTCTTTCTGTGATGTGTGGTTACACAAATGATCCAAGATGACCCAAAAGTAAATGATTCATAATTTGACCTGCTGCAGTGTAAAAGAATACTTGCTACTGATTACTGTGTTTTGGAGTATTRTTTATGTTGCTATTTTAAGGCATTTGTTTATTAGGAAACACTAATCAGTTTAATTGAAACAGATGTGGTTGCCAGATACTTTAGYTATCTGTGCACAAATTATTGTTGTTAGGTATGTTGATAAAAAATAAATAAATTGAAACACTCATAAGACTCTAACATAATCAGACATACTTAGATCCCAGTGTCTTTTTAATTGAATAGCGGCTTAATTGGCTTTTCAGCCTGTGGTTAATATTCTGTATCTTTTTACGTACTAAAAGCTGAACTGATTTATACCTACAGCCTTTCTTAAACAGGCTTTTTTCTTATTTTGATTATAAGCATCRCTTTTGTTTCTTCTTAAGAGGTGTAATGATGATGAAATAGACTTCTAATAAATTGTCTGYTCTGCCTCTCTCATGCTCAGCAGTTGCAGATAAAAGAGATTGTTGGACAAAGAGTTGTTTGTTCTGTTTTGGGSATTTTTTTATTTATTATTTAAGAAGAGATTTGCTATTTTGTTCTGGTATGGAACTTAAACTTCTCTAGAGTATTTAGGATCTGTAGTGTCAATATAGCTCTAACATAAGTGCCTGTCTTTGGTTTAAATCTCTGTGACATCTAGAAAAATCATCAGAAATCACAAAAAATCACCCCACTTTACTGACTAGGCACAGTCCAAAAGCTCTGTATCTAGTCAATTTATAATGATAGTGGGTTTTAAAAGATAACCACTAGAAGTTGTGTTAGCTTTAATAGCCTTTCCTGCAGTGTTTTGTTTTTCAGTTAAAATAAAAGCAGAATGGTCTTTATCCAGCTTGCAAAGGCACATGGCTACTGCTTTCTGTGCTTARCTGGGCAAGAAAACAATAAACTTGGTGTAGCCTTTAAATGTTAAGACAAAAGTGAAAAAAGAAAAGAGAAACACTATTATTTTATGCAGAGGTCTAAAAAATGGCAGGTGATTTGTGGCAGCAATTCAAGTATTATGCGGGTTTTGTATTTGCAAGTGTGGCTTATGAGGTCTTTTAACAGGTAACACACCAAGACCAGCTTCTCAGTGAAAAAAAAATGTGTTGTATATAATTCTTTTTTTATGAGGCATATTGCATTGCCGATAGTGAAGGACATTGTGAAAGAAGGAAAGCCTGAGGGTAGGAAGTTAATGTTAGCCTTGGAAGACTGGATGCTGTTTGCATAGATTTTCTCGTGTTGCATCAGATAGCATTTCTTTGTCATCATTTCTTTGTACTGAATAGGATAATAGCACTGAAATTTGTGTCTGATACAGGACTGATTTAAATAAGAGCTTATAAAAAGTACCAATATTCGGGTGACGTGAGGCGACTSTTGAATCATGTAAAAGTTGCAAGTGCGTTTCCACTGAATCACGGACACTGTGGGATGTGCAAGTCAAACAGTCTCCCTCTCTTCCAAGGAACAACCTGTTGTGAAGGGCATTCAGGGTGACCACAACAGGCATGTTAGATCATGCCCACTCTCTGTAGKCCATTCATTGTAAGGGAAGGAAAAGGCATAGCTGCTTGCCTTTTCTTCCTTTACTTTCCCTGCTTCAGGCGGAGGCTTTAGCTGACTGCAGGGGTCATAACACTGGTTATGACCAGTGACTGGTATTTAATCACATACCCCAATTAAGTTGTACCAGTTGTAGGTCAGAGGCCTGCTGTGTTAAGGGCTCCACAACTGATTGATAGCTCTCTTTTGAGATGGGGATTCTGGGAAGTGAGACCAAGCAGGGAGCAGAGCTGGCTATTGAGCACTTGTCGCACCACAATCAGACAGTCAGGGGGAGTGGAAGAGGAGAATGAGAACGCCTTGTGGCTGTCCAGGAAGGGCCTCTCTGCTTGGGTCAAGAGGGTAGAGAGCACAAAGGCTTCTGTTCCCAGCAGCTGGGCAGGAGAGGAGGGGAAGCAAACAGCAACTGCTGGAAAGCTGAAGAAAATATGCGATTGATCGGGAAGAGAAGTGCACAAAGAATGAAATAGTTGATTTGAAATGATTGTTCTTGCCATGTGTGGTCCTTGGCCTGGGTTTCTCATTTGTCATCCAGTGAGTTCCATCAAAAAATCMTTGTATGAGCTGTGTTTCTCCCCTCCATATTTTTTTGACAGTGCCTTAAAACACATACTGCTCAAGGTGTTCCCTGTGACTAGTAAAAATAATATATGTTCTGTAACTTAGAGTTGAGTGTTAGGTTGCTCTTTTGTCAATCTGGGCTTAGGTACAAAGTTTAACAGACTCCTAACACTCCATAGAGTCTAAAAAAAATATTTGGTTTGCTTTGCTTTTTGTGGGTTTTTTTTTGCTTGGTTGGTTTTTCTGTTCTTTATTTTAAAGACCATCTAAGGGACTAGAACTATGTGGTCTGAGGTTCGGAGATGCTGTTGCAGTAGTAAACTGCATTAATATATCCACAGTTCACCRCTGCCTAAATTGAAGGGTGCTTCATGTATCATGAAATTTATATTGATAACTTGAGGCCTGAAGGGAGATGGGGCTTGTGCATTTGGATTTTAAGAAATATGTGTAATCCTTGTCACTGCTGCTTGTGGTATAAATTGACTCCTTATGTTATATGGTTTCCCTGGTGTTGAGAAGTATTTAAAACACTGAGTGAATGATAAAGCACTTGATTAAGAAAATCAAATATAAACTGGAAAAATGGCTTCATTCCTTCCAGCTTGCTGTTAAAATGGGAAATTAGCTGGGAAAAGTATAGCAAGAGGGCARCAGTATTAACCTTCAGATTAGAAAATATTTTATCACCAGGAGAACAGGCTGAACTACATAAATCTGTGCCCACAAAGAAGAAATTAGATGTTTAACAGAGAAATGTAATTGAAGTTTAAAAAAAAAAATCTGTTAATTTCACTAATGTCAATTCAGATTACTTTTTTCACCTGCATAGTATGGCAAGACAGAAAGACAGTGCAGAATACTGCAAGGAGCAGATGTATTTTTTCCTTGGGCTTTTTCAAATGCATCTAGTCTGTTTAGAAACACTGTGTTAGTTCTAAAATAATTTCTCTTGCTGAATATTCTGTTGAGTGCTGACTGTGGTGACAAAAGCAAATATATACCGGGCATTCTAGAAAATGTAATGATCTTGGCAATTAAAACTAAAATCYTTGCAGGTTGTCACTGCATGTTGTGTTAAGCAACTTGAACTATGATGTGATGGTAAACTGGACACTGGGAARTGAATCATAGTTGTGCAAGCAGGGTAATAGGTTTCTCTAGARAAACATCTCAAAAAGAAAAATCTCTGTTGGAGACAGTTGCTCTCTGTGCTGCCTGGAGGCTGAAGCTCTGCAGTAACAAGTCAGGTTTCTGCTGTTTCTGTTATGTCAGGAAAGAGTTTCAAACCCTAGTGGTCAGAATGTCACCTCCTGGAGTACAGTCCCTATGGCTTGCAGCATATTCCATGTGCCCAGGATAAATGACTCTCTGTAGAAACCTGTGCTCACTGARGTGGAACATGGGTGTGAATCATGTTAGGAGTCTTTGCACTCTAATGGTCCAGGCTGAATGTGAAGCAGCATCCCAGAAGAGATTGACTTTCTGTCCCATTTCATCAATTGACTAAGCTAGTTTCCTTTCAGTCCAGGTGATGCCTTTCCCCACTTTARCCTGAGCTGCCCTTTGACCTGTCCTGAATGGGAATTACTGGCTCTTGGGCATCCGTTTTGATTTGCTGCTGACTCCCTAATGAACCTCCCTGTGCAGCCCATTTCAGGCCCATTTTTGCCTGTCTGTTTATGGAATTCCCTATTTCTTTTTACTTCATTATGGAAAAAACCAAGCCCAAACGTACTGAAGTATAAAATGAATGTGCATGCACATGTATGTATACCTACCTTCGAGCACAGAAGACACTGGATTTGATTAACCTGAAGTGTTTTATGTCCATTTGCTTTTTCAGTATTTGACTGCAACTTTGAATCTCCTTGTGAGCTGGAATATTCCTTTACCTCAAAAGATCAAGAAACCCCCAACAATGTCTGGGTCAGACTGAAYGCAGAGGAAATCTCACAGCTAAACCTCCCAGATGGGCCGGAGAGAGATCACTCTGAGGGCACACCCAAAGGTGAGTACAGCTGTGTAATGCCRTCAGTAGTGGCTGGTTTTAAAACAAAAACACCCTGGCTTCCACCCCCTAAAATAACCATAACAGAAAAACTCTAAGCCTTGCCCAAACAAACATGTCRTCTTGAAGTGCTAAAGACAGCTATAATCCCTTTGCTTTAATAGACAGTGATTGAAAACAAAGTGACAAAAAAAAGGAGGTAATTCTGCACAGGAGAGATCTGTTTTCACCTAATGGCACGCTCCATCATATATCTAGGAAGCACAATATCAAATATAGTCTTGTGCAAAATCTGAATTGGGCTGGCCTATGCCCATGGATGATATTTGGATTAAAACTGTACCATGGTGCCCATGTTTAAGGTCATTCAGTGTTTAGAAAAGTCTGGCCTTATCTTTGCTCYAGGTCCTGTTTACCACTTGTGTGTTTGCAGACCATTTTAGGCAATATTCTTTTGTCCAGGGCTTAGGTTCTCTGTTTGGTAAGAAAACAAAAATGTGCYTTGTGCTTAATATAAGAAAAAATATCCTGTCTCTAAAGAGAGCTAGAAGGTCTCAAAAGATGAGAGTGCAACAGACYTTTTTCTTCTCTTGGAAAAAAAATGTGGTTTGTTCAAATTTTCCTGCCTATGATCATGTCTGTGAATAGCAGCRTATTTAATGAAGATTTTAAGTCCTGAAGAGATTTTTAGATATATTTTTGCTCTTATAATCCTGGGAAAGCAGARGAATTCTTAAGATTCTTTCAGCTGTTAGTGACATCTGCTTGGAACTTCTCTCTCGAAGGTGGTGTTGATGAGGCTGGACCTACAAAAATGAAAATGGGGAAGTTAGAGCTACAAACTTGAGGGAGATAGAGATAGTGCAGAAGGCAATCTTGCCCCTGATRCATTGCAGCTGTGTCAATTACCAAAGAGTGGGAACAGCCTTAYCCTCACAGCCATGGGTGTGATAAAAGAGTGAGTTAGCTGGGAGGGGCTCAGTYRGAGTCTGCTGGCCCTGTGGTGAGCAGGGAGGGACAGGAGGTGGTGTGAGGGACAGAAAGGGCAGGACATCACATAAGGGACAGCTAGGATTAGGTGGCAGTGCTAKGGACAGCCAGATCTGCAGAAGGAAGAGAGAAAGAGCCAGAGCTGTGTGGAGCTGCCCATGGGAGGCTACATGGRAAAGRTATGAGAGACTTTTAGATAAAGGTGCTGACACTTGAGGCCTTTTTCTGTGTCAGTTGTACCTCCTCTGTCCCAAACTTTATCCAGGAAAACACAGGAAAGACACGAGAAAGACAACAAAAATTTCAAGGGATATAGAACAGTTTCCATAGTAGGAAAAACTAAACAGAAAGATTCTGTATTCAATTTCTGATGGCAGGGGTTAGAGGTCTTTAAAAACCAGATTGAAGAGCATTGGAAAGCAGCTGTGAAGTTGGTGGGTTATGGGTTTAGAACAAGCAAGCTGAGACATTCTTCATGTAGTACCTGAATAAATGGTGCTAATAAAATACATGAATTAATGTTGGTGGGGCCAGAAGTGTGTGTAAGTTTAAAGAAAGATCAGATGAATTCTCACAGAATGCATTCATCACTGGATGTTTAATTCAATAGTCTGTTTAGAGTCAAGAAAAAGAAAGGATTCTTTTCTTAGAAGCCAGCATTGGAGGCAAAATTTGATTTTGTAGAGCTGTAGTCTAACTGCAGTTCTTATGTTCAGGCAAATATTGAGGAAATTTTCTGTGCTGCTTTCATTCATATTCTGTTTTCTCATCCATACCAAAAGTATAGTACTTTTCCCCAGATAGCMATTATAAATTAACTTTTAAGGCCCATTGATTCATCAGCAGACCAAGTCATTTYGGTGTGACCTGTGTCATGTGTAAAGCAGATGGGCCACATTTGTGCTGCATGCAAATATCTYCTAATTTCTGCATCAATGGATATCCACACACATACTGAATTTCTTCCTACAAAGGCATAGTTCAGGGAGAGTTTGAAGTAAATMAAAATTTCCATTTTGTTCTTCTTTTTCTTTAATACTAGTGCAAGCTGGCYGCCCCTGAAATTCAGGAGTTAAAATCTTGTTTTGAATTGAGAGGAATAGCTGTCATTTTCCTGGAGGGGGAGGCAGGGGAAAATAAGAAAAACCCACAAGGAAGTAAATATATTGTTCCAGGTGAAGAGCCTGGCCAGGACACCATGGTGCTACATGTTGTCAATGTATGATTCTTTTGGATCTTTTTCAGTAAAGTTATACCTTTATTGGTATATAGTCKAATTCTGCTTTTTATATCTATTAAAACAGAACAAAGGGAGACTGCTGGCTGGCCCTGCAGCCCAAAACCAAAGGTGATATTGGTTGATGATTTCCAATTGCCTATTGGGTTAAAATTCTATTTCTAAACCCAAAGGTTGGGGGTTCTCATCTGGAATACAAGCAATTTAGGCTGAAACTTGGGTTCTGCTGTTGTCTTCTATTCTGAGGGGCAGGTAACCAATGTCAAATTGATTGTGTGGCTTTAGATTGGGGATGCATTAGGGTGGATTATTTTGTGTGGTTTTATTTGCTTGTKTATGTGTGGACTTGTTTTTTTAAGTTACCAGGCATGTTGGACAAAGTGGTATTTTTTTCCCTGTAGAACTGTAGGTCTGCAGCTCGTTGATGACTGTAACTCTTGCATGTATAAAGACTCACTTGGAAATCAACACTTGGAGCTCACATCTCTCTATTTTAAATCACTTTAATTACAGCTGTTTGGCACAGATAGTTGTGTGGTCTGTTTCAATCTGAAATAATTAAGCACAGTAGTTCCAACCCCCACTGTTTCCTGCAAATTGTACTTGCAATTATCTCAATCTCATTTCATCTCCTTTGCAGACAGTAATGTGCAGAGATAAACAGATAGCTTAACTAGATTTTGGGATGGTTTAGCTCATCCTTGTCACTTGGTTATCAAGTCGTGGCAAGACATTGATAGAGACAAATGCCTCTGGTATGATTCATTAGGCTTCACATGAGTTTCTGTAAARTGTTCAGTAGAAAATCATTGGTAAATCTCCCAAAGACACATATGGGAAGAATTTCTGGACTTTTGCTCCTGTCCCAGCAGCATGATGCAGCTCAGTGTCAAGAAATCAGAAGTCAGCATGGATTAAGCCTCCTAGAGGAAGAGCTAACTCCTGGCATTTCAGCATCTGGTTGCAGTCACAGCTGAGCAATCCACTAACTTGGCATGTTCAGCATGTAATGTCACACAAATCATTGATCTTCTGGATAGGAATAGATGGTGAGGTGGCAGAGTTTGATATTAAATTATTCAGGGTAAAAGATTGAAGGTCTAGTTTGGGAGGAATTGAAAAGGGATGCTTAAACAGCTAATAGTGRCAGGTGAAATTTAGTGCAGGTTATTTGAATTGAGGTGGTGGGAGAGACAATCAGAGCTTGGCAAATATGCAGACAGATTCTGAGCTGGTTACTGTCACTTAAGCTGATTTAAGGATAAGAATAGAGCTGTGAAAGCATCACCTCAGTAGCAGTCACAAAATAAATGTGATTTGGGGGCTTACTGGGAAGGGAGTGGAAAATAGGAACGCTATGCTATAGTATAAATGTGTGGGGCAGGTGTATTTAGAACTCAGTCTTCTGTTCTAGACCCCATGCATCAAAAAACTTTCAGCTGGGAAAGTTTTTAAAAGAATGGAAACAAAGATAAGGTATGTAATGGCTGTCTTCTAGGAACACTTAAATTGACTAGGGCTATGCTGCCTGCAAGAGGCATCTAAAGGAATACATGCAGCGCTGTACAAAATCAGAAATTTTTAGAACCTTTATAAAATATGCATAAAAGTTTATAAACTCCCAAGGGTTTGTAAAGCACTGAAGGGATAAGTACAGAAGGAATATTTGATATTTCTTCTAWTACAATATTGGACAGCATCAAGCAAAATTATTGGATGTCAGGGGAMACAAAAGGAGATCCCTCAGTATTTAACAAACAGTGAAACTGTGGAACTTTCTTCCCAGGGTATTGTTGCTGGAATGTTCTGTAGGTGTGGAAATTGACAGGATATATGCAGGGAAGAGAAATAGCAGCAGCTACTAAATTGTCCATAGAATCTTTTCTGGCTCAGAAAGTCCTTGTATGACTGGTCCTTGAAGGCCAGAGGAGGTGAGGGACAACTGTTTGCTCTCCCTGTTCATACATTCTTTTTCATTTTTTATTTCYAGCTGTCTGTTCTCAGAGCCAAATGTTTAAAGTTAATGGATCTTTGGTCTGACAGGGCTGGTGTGGTGGTGTGTTCCTTGCTCACCTCCCAGCCCAGACTTAGGTTCCATTTGAAAAAGGACTACATTGAAAAGAACTACATTAACAGTTTTAGACCAATTTAGAGAGTCAGAGAAAAGTTGCTATTTAAACATTTACTATTATTTGCTCATMTGTTAAAGCCTTGGGAATGTTATCAAACCATGCACAAATATTGAGTATTTGGTAGGAAGAACTGCAGGAGTGTTTGCCCATAGAAATGTAGATTAAGGAGGCTATCAATGTTTTGGTTTTTTAAATTTGTGTTAAAATGCTTCACTCTCCTTTGTTCCCCCCATCTTGTAAGTGGACCAGCAAGTGAGAGAATCACTGGTGTATCTGCCAGCTAGGGGCCCCTGAAGATCTGCTGGAGTTATTCACATCTCCAAGTCTATCTTATGTAACTTYCTGCAGGCTCAGAGATTTGAGGTTAAAGTTCCACTGATGCTGACAAGAAAACCTCCACTGCTGGAATCTGAATTGGATCTGTACATGCTTTAATGAGTAGGCAATCCATTGTGGATTACTAGACTTCTTTTAATTCATGAATTAGCAAAAAGATGCTATAAAAAATTCAAGCATTCTGCATCACTGACTGCATTTATTTATTTTGACAAGTGTGATTAATTTTTAATTATTCATGACCCTTCATAATATATTATACCAGCACATGTACTGCAGTCTGTTGTAATGAAACAYGAGGAACTGGAGATCTTGCAGCTGTGGCASTATTTCCTAAGGAGGCAGTTGAGACAAGCCAGTCTGTGGTTAGAACGAAGGAGTTTGTAGACCAAGAAAGTAGCGCTTTCAGCTGTGTGGATGTATATTTTTGTCATGCTCAGTGTAGAGAGTCATTTGCCTCTCTGATAAGCCTGAAATGGGTCAAACCAGCCATAAATTCTATGCCTCTCAACTCTCAAGTCAAACCCATAGTTTTCTGTACTATGATAGTCTCTAGGGCACAGCACTGAGTTTGACATCCATCAGGGATGGTTTAAGAGCTTATCAGCAAGTGGGACTCTTCAGAATTCAGCTCTCCTGTAACCACATTGCAGTGCTGATACTTTCCTTCCTCCAGAGAAGCACTGGCTCAGCTTCCTGCAATGCTGCATTGCCCAGGGACTTTGGCTGGCAGTATTTGTGGTCCCTGATCTGAGGCCATAGTTGGGGCTTCATTCTGAGYCAAATCTTACAAGAAAGAGAGAGAAGCTCTACACTACAAAGTTAATCCTTTGTGTTTAAGGAGGCAGGACCAATAGCAGCTGGACTCAAAACAGCTGCATGCAAACTGAGTCCAGGTCTGATCAAATGTCAGAGTGATCTGTTTCTAATCTAAATGCAGTTTTAAATGGGAAGGATTAGAGTCTTGACCACTCCTGACTGTGGTTATGCAAGCGGGTTGCCTGGTCCTCTTTCAATCTTGTGATTCTAGATCAAGTAAGTGAATTTCTGCTTCTGTTAGTTGAAGATTTCAGGACCAGGAAAATGTGCAGCTGCTTGATAAAAATTTCAGATTAAGGGAAAAGTTGTGGAGGTATGATCACCATTCCAAAAAAAAAAAATCATAGAAGTAATAAGCCACCCTGCAAATGTGAACACCAGTTGAGACAACTTCTTAATGGAAAATGTAGATTAAACTTTCATGAAGGATGGCAGGGGAAGCGGGAGATGAATGAGGACAGTGCCCTAACCAGCCACTAATTAGTTGAAAAGCTCTTATGTAAGTTCTAAAACAAGAAGTATCTGCATATTGTGTTAATGTAGYTTTGATTTTTGTAATTATTACTTAAGAAATGGAGCAAGGCTAAGGCACTGAGCATATYAGCAAATGGAAGATAATGAACTGCAGGATTATAAAATGGCTGTTGACTTTATGATTTCTCAGACAAAGAGGAATGAGGTGGATAATAAATAATATTTTGTTTTAGATTCTCATGTGTTAACAAAACAGTAGAGTATAAATCAATGTGGTCTTGCAAGAAAAAAGTAGGTGATAATTTATTTTTTGTATAAGACTCCAGCAGAAAAAATACTTGTATCACTTAAAATTAAAAAGCAAACAAACAAAACATTGCCACAACAAWAAAAGCCCCAACAACAACAACAACTCTTTTAGAAAAACATAGCTATTTACCAGGGGAAAGAATATGGAGTTAGAAGAGYAGCTTTYKCTCRCACTAGACAGACAAAAGTTTTCCCTTTACATTAATTCTTATACTGGTTTGAGGATATACTTTGATCTCATAGAATTGATTCAGCTTATGTGTCTTTTGAACAAGATATCAGAGGTATTTCTTCTTTAGTAAATCATTACATGGAGTTTGAGATCTTGACACTTTAGGCCTGGAGAAAGAAACAACAAACCAAGAAATGTTTTCTCAGGAGAATTTCTGTTTRGAGGAAAAATATTTTTGAACCTGTCACAAATTTTGACAACTTGCAGACCCRAATGTTTATTGCATCCCTCTCTGTAATGCTGGAGAAGAATGTGGATCATCCCAGTTCAATCCTGATGGCTGAATGTCCTTAAAAAGGTTGTCCTATGATATGATGCCACCCTGGTTTTATTATTTACATGTATTCATATAAACTGCAGGTATCCCATGAAGATTTGTGAACTTTTGTACTTTCATTTAGTTCAAGTGGGATTCAGTTTCTTGTTATTTATTGTCCTCTTTAAGAGTTAGTCARTGTCTCAGTGGAAATAATTGTTGTGTGTGAGTTGAAGGATCAGCTACATACCACAAGTGAAAGAGTAGAAGAATTAAGGGAGGTCTGGAAGTAACACAGACTGAAAATTATTGATCAATCTTACAGTAAATGGGAGATGTATGGATTTGCAGGGATGACTATCAARTTATTTGTATACAAAGAGGGGGTTTAAAATTAAGAATATTATTTGCAGGGGATAGTTCTGGCTTTTCTAAATGAGATCTAGATTCTGAGATTCCATTTGGCAACATAAGCGTACCAAGTATTACAACACATACCCATAGCAATTTATGCAACTTGAAGACACTACATGCAAACCAGAGTCCACTGGGCTGTGGAGAAGGGAAAATATAGCCTTTTTATAAGGATCAGGTTCCAGCTCATGCTATGTCAGTAAAAATGGACCAGGTGTTCCTAGCATTTTGCAGCCTGCTCTTCTCATTAAGATTATACTTGTGCTTTGTTATTGCAAAATTATTTCCCTTTAATGAGCCTGCTCTAAAGAGGSAAATGATTGTCTCGCTGTAGGACAGTGTGTTTGTTTATAGAGTAGGTATGTATTTATACAGACTATGGAGGAGCACATGGGTTTGTTGATTTTAGAAATCTTGTTTGTTCATTCCTTAATTCAGTGAAGACTTGCATCCAGCAAGTCTGCTCCCCAGGCTGAAGAAGAGAAATTAATTTCAGTGTGCATCAGATGTTAGTATGCTCTAATGGCTTGCTGCATACCTGTGACTAATGTACTCCAACAAGTATATCCAGAAAAGGCAGAGACAATGAAGAATAAATGGATTGTAAAATGGTCTCTTTCTCACTCCTAATGACAGTTTCTCCTTGGCAAGATGAGAGGCATATTAAAAGGACAGCTGGAGGGAAGTGTGTCCTGCTCTTGGCTGTGTTTGACCTTTTTATAGGAAAARACTACTGGATTAACATACATATGTAATTCTTTTTTTTTTCCCTCTGTAGTGTAGGGGCAATGTCCTTTATCATTAAATGCTTGTGTACATCCATGAATGTGTTGTGTTCAGAGAGTTTTTAAAACTGAACTTCTTTAACATGGAAAACTCACATATGCACAGAAAAAAATTTTCAATGTATTAATAAGTTATTTGATACTTTTGATTTCTTTCCAGCCTACCTGCTTCTTCTATTTTCGGTGTGTTTATTTTTTTTACCATGCCAATGATAGTTCACACATATGGTTCTGTACACAAAAATACARTGTATGGTGAAGAAGTATCAGCAAGACCCTGTAAACCTGGCAGCCCATTGGCTGCATTTTGGCTATCCTTAGCAAGCTTGGTCTAACTATATCCATTGCCAGATGCTGCAATAACCTTTRCTTCTCCAGCACTTCACCTAGGAGGCTCTGAGAATGCTCTACTGAATAAGGCACTTTGTGTGGTTTTGAAGAGTTGGGAGAAGGGTTTCTTCCTGTTTTCAGAGAGAAGCTGAAGCCCAATGTGGTTTAATCAGTAGCCCAAGGCAAGTTGTGTTCCCCACTGTGCCAAACTTTTGTCCCTTGTACCTTGACCCCTACTGACCATTGTTGGGGCCTGTTGGTCCCCAGTGTTTTCTTCATGAAGTTGGCTTGCTCCACTGGCAATGAATAGATGTTATCATGTGGGATTTTCTACACRACTCTTCCGTTAAAAACATCGTCAAATTGACAAGAACTGAAGTATTTTTGCTGTTATTCTTATCCTCAATGATTCTCTGTTGTATTACAGTACATATCTTACACACCTGTGCTTGGGTGAATACATTAAAAGAGTCACAGAACTTAAAAAGCTAAGAKGTTTTACTGCTGTGACTCTTGCTGAGAACAAAGTCCAGCTAATTAATCAGAGATAAGAAATTGTTAATTTAGAACTGTGGTGGAGAAAATATCATGATTCAGTCAGGATCTTATAGTGGATGAAGCTAAACCCAAGTAGAGTTTAAACCACTTTGGTAAATTTGGGTAAAGAGAGGATTGATTTTTAATATTTTTGTCCTTGGTTTTCTGATTAATTTCAAGTTGTTTAGATGCAATTCTGTAAAGGATGTGTTGGAACTAATGCTTTTGTAGTATCTCRTTTTTCTCACAATTACCTGTACTATTTCAGAGGTGTTGCAAGACTTAACCTCTGAAGGCAAGCTATGCCTTCAGAGGTCAAGTCTTACAGAAATTGTTAATTGTTAAAGCTCACAGAAGTAGTTCTCTTTACCTTGAAGGGGGTGGGACCTCTGAACCTAGCTGTTTTCTTATATAGTGGCTTAAACRCAGCATGTTTATTTTATCCCACTCAAAATAACCAAAGAAGGTTGCAGAGTTAAAGACAAGATATTGAATGAGAATTCTGTTTGCTATCTTTAGAAAGTAAGTTTCATAACACCATGCAATGCCTGTTTTGGTGGCCCCAAGCAACTTGCYTAGATTCTAATGAATAATCATCCTTTCAATTATGAGCTAGAAGCTATCCCTGAAGTTTCATCTGCTTTCTTTGTTTGCTTGTTTTGAGAGCACAGTGATTAAACAGATGGTATAATGCATGAAGATGAGAATGGCCATACTGGGAGAGCAGGAGAGGGAAGAGGGCTGATGGCTGGACTTCCCCAGACATTGTTTCACTCTTCAGACAGCCTGTGCCAGGGGCTGTGAGCTGTGAGCTGTGGGGAGCATTAGAACATGGCCCTTCATGTTAAGTAGTTACTCTGCTGGGGAGCACACCACARTATCTCCTTGTTGTTTTGGGACCTGCAATCCTAGACCCTGTTCCTGTGTTGAGCAACGCTTCCTTTCTGTGCAATAAATTAAATCGTGTGTCCCACTCGTGGTAAGGAAATYGCTTTTTCTAAGTCCTTGTGAGTCCCTTTAGTCTCAACAACTCAGGATTTCTCACCCATCAAATGCAAACAATTTGGAAATGTTTGGCCTTTATCTTTCACTTTCCCCAACTAAACAGGATTTTATAAAAGTTAAATGCAATTCACTATCTTTTGTTAAAATKAAAATACTGTGTTTTTATAAAATAATTTATAATTCATGGTAATGGTTGCTATCAGTTGTAAAGTCAAATTAAAGCTTTGTTAGCTGAATGCTTCARTGTCACAACAGAGATGAGAGAAGGACCACTTACTTCTAAATGGCATTTCCTTAAGAATTTAAGAAATATAATAGTGGGCTCTTAGCCATTGTTCTGCATTTTTTTTTGTTTTGTTTTTTTGTTCTATGTCTGTGAGCAGATCTAGCCACTCTTCTGGGAGAGATGTCTTTCTAAATTATCTCATGTACACACGAGAGGTGTAAAAAAGGTGATGAGTAGATTTCTCCACATTTGAAAAGATGTTCAAACAGCAGAAGCAGAAGATTTGTTATTTGCCTTTGCCTGTGTTAAAAGGATAAAGCTGATGAAGGACTGAACTACAATAATTCACCCTGTGTGTTGCTTTTAGTGGAGGGCATGTTCTTGCTTTCCTGTGCTTCCAGTGGGGAAGTGGAAAGGTCAGGCACYGAAGGGAAGCATTTTGTTGTGTATCACAGATAGGCATCTCTGGCAGTAGTTTAGAACTTTGCAAGGTGCTTAAACAGCATAATAAAGGTTAGATCACAACTCTTTTCACCTGTCGAAGGAGGTTTGTTTATCAGAGAAAAGCCCAAGCTGCAGAGCTCCAGTATTGATTTTGAGCAGAAGGTTCAAGGATGTCCTGTTTTCAAGGTGTTTATTCAGAGCATGGAAGAAACAAAAAGCCCATGTTAAAACAACATTAGGATGCAGGTTTAATTCCACYCTCTGTGTTTTCCCTCAAGGTGTGGAAGTATTTGAGGACGTGACAGAGGTTGTTTTGTATTTGACTGCTCTAAAAAATTACAGCTTTTCGGACAACGGGGTATTGATAGGGCAGGCTCTGCCTGAGTGCCTGAYTTGACCCTACATGTCAACAAGGTCACTTCATTACAGGTGAAAGTTTGCTGTGGCACACGGCTTGGAATTTTGCGCACTGAACTTTCTTAGATTGGGAGAGAAGAAATTATTATATTGATGGCCTCAGTGCCCCATAGSACAGTAGGGAAAGCTATTTTATTTCTGTAGTCAGTGGTTTACCTATCCAGTTGTCTCACGGCAATGTATTCAGTGTTACCATGTTATTAGCAAATCAGTATTTCTGAGGAACTAATAGCGTGCATGGTTAATCTTTGTTTTATCATTAATTAAGGGTAAAAAGCAAGAATATGAGAAGATATTACAAAACATTGTCTAGCTTAATTCAGAAGTTGTGGCTTACACCCGTAATAATGACCTTCTCAATGACTAACCAAGGAAAAGGGCTATCTGTTAAGCAAGAATGGGTTCTGAAATCAACTACTTCATAAAGATGCCCAGTCATTTGCAATTGGTGGCAAYAGCTGAGTGAACAGCAACAATTAACATTTTTAATAGCAAATTTCTTTAAGGACATTTATTTATGACTACCAGTGTAGCATATGTAGCTGGTTGTCTCATACATCAATGGAGAAAGGTGACTAAGGTGTAGAAGGAGTTTTTATCTTTGAAAGATTTGATCACCTAATTAGAGAACAGAAAATCTGGATCCTGGTTACACTGAAAAAAATCCAGTGATAATTGTAATGGCTTTCAAGCAAGGGGTGATTAAAATGTACTCCAGGCCTTTTCAAGGTTGGTGCTTGACTTGCTGCAGTTCTCTCTGTGGTCACCTTGCAAAATGGGTGGTTAATGGCAGGCACTTGCTGTGCAAGAAGTGATTTTTGTTMTATACCAGTTTGAACTGAATATGGAGACTTCTGGAATATTTGGTGTGCTTGGATTCAGCAGTGTTTTTCCCAACTACCTTAAAATTAAGAAATACTCAAGAACTAGAAATTAAAATGTTGACTTTTTAGAAACTGAATGTTGGCTTCCATTAACACTACACCTCCTGTTCTGTTGTTGTGACTAAGGGGTGTTTCACTGCAGGTGAAATGCTAGGGATCAGTGTTCAGGTTTTCCTTGCAGTGAGGAGAARCACCCTTGTAAAATCATGTAAGAGCTAATATGCTTCCAATAATATTGGTACTGTGCATTTGTTTATGTGCTTAAATGAATGTTTGTGTATTAGATGAGTGCTGTGTGAAGCTGAGCGTTTCCATTTCTTTCCACTGATTTACAGGAGAAGGTGTCCATCTGGACAGGAAAGGGCAGCTGCAAGAATRTGCTGGAGTGGGGTCAGTGCTTGAGTGATTGTTGAGTTGTACTGTCATTACAGAGTGAGTGACAAAGTGTAATTGAAATAACTGAGCTCCAAACAGCTGAGGGACCTCACCTGGGTGTAAAGCACTGCTTGGCTTGGGAGGAGAGCTTTTTTGTATGGAGGAGTTTAGCTGGGATGTCCCTGAATTAAGACACAGGAATTGGCTGTATGGAGAAGAGGCACATTAGGGATAATGCCTTTAACCATTCTACTATGTTTTGGGGTTTTTTATTTTGTCTGTGCAGTTATACTTTTCAGAGTGCTTTGTGGGTGGGCAGGCGAAATGCTGTACTTCATTACAGCAACAAATTGATTTCCCTGGGGCTCAGTCAATGTTACATCCATTAACTCTTCCAGAGGGTGCGGCACCAAAACTGGCCGAGTGTGAAGTGGGTAATGGGCATGGCATTGGGAATGACCTAAACAACTTACAAAAATTTGCAGACTGATTGGTTACTTGATTGGTTACTTAACACACTATTTGACCAGCAAGCTAAACTTTTTAAAAACGAGACTGAGTTACTGAAAAATTCCTTGTTGCTRAAACTATTGGTACTACAAACTGCAGGAACTTGAGTGAACTGCAGATCAGCCTCTATCRCTCCCAGATGTAATCAAAGCCCCTTTGTTTATTTGGTGTGGGCTGTGTTTTGCCGGGGGATATTTTTTTGCTGATATTTATTTTAAAATGTTTTTTCTAAAAGGCACCTTTCTGCTCTGTTCCCCTCCTCTGACTGTTATCAGGTATTTYCTTTTGAAGGTATCATTGGGGTTGCTGGATGAAGGGGTACAGACTTCAGGAAGTTACACTTTCATAAGCCTATTTGTGAAGTTGCTGAAGATGTTCACAGTTTCTTATTGTTGGGATAAAGTCTGGGATGGTTTTTAARGCCTGACACTGTCAAAAGGTGATACAAATGCACATTGTGTCACTGGAAGCCTTGCTGCAGGTATGAGAACAAGCATAGCAGCAGCTATTTCAGCTTGGTTTTTTTTATTCTCTGGTGGTTTTTACTGCAAGAAAACATGCAAAGAACTTCTTTATTTCTTATGACTGCCTAAATACTTACAGAATTTTCTTAAAGTCTTGGTTTGGTTGAAATGCAAGGCTTTTCTCTGMAGGATTGAGTCTATGTGGCCCCACATAAGGCTGTTTGTTCTCCMTTTAAGGACAAGATAAGACCTTAAGAATTTATATTCTGCACTACATTTGTTCTACAAAGTACTARCACTGAGAAAAGGAGATAATTTATCACCTTTTCCATATTACCAGATGTCTCTTTAATTGATGGGAATCTTTTTACAACCACTTTAAAGAAAAAAATTGCTTTTGAGGAATTTTTCCCTCAATTGACAGCAACTTAATGAGGGGCTGTGACTTTGTAATCAATTTTAATTATTGTGTAGTTAATACTGCTAAAAATAACAACTTTAGCTTTGATACTGGATGATTGATTTGTGAAGCAACTTGTAAATAATTGATCTCTTGTTCCCTAATGGTTTTTCTGTTAAAGCTTAAAGTAAAAAGGAAAGAAAAAAAATCAGGCAAACATTTCAGTAGCTAAAGCAGAGATAATGTAATGTCATAGTAACCACTGCTACCATAACTGGAGTTTTATACRCTGAGAGCTGTGTGTTTTAATGGTTAAATCATGAAACAAAATTAGTATTTCTAGGTGTTTTTCCCATGCAATCACCAACTCTGTAGGAATGTGATCACACACAGCAGCCATTTAATCTTTTAGTTTCCCAACTTCAAAATAGTGAGCAGGCTCTGTCACATGATGTAATGCTAATTAGGATAATTTCTGGTWAAATTATTCTACAGAAGATGGCAAAACCCTGCATCATCCTGTTATTGTCAGAATGTGTGTGCTCAGTTTAGAGATGACAAGATGGTTCTTGTTCTCCACTGGTAGCTGTCAGTCCGAAAGAGCAGTTTCTTCTGGGTTTCTCCACGTTGTCAGTACTAGAGGATCTCTGACAGGACCTTATGGCAKCCTTCTCCTCTGTTAGCATTGAGAATTTTAATATTTGAAGTGAAGGAGCACCATTCTTAATTTCCAGCAGTTGTCAGGCTTGTGGCATGACCTGTTAGAGCATGGCTATTTACATGCACGTATTTTAAATGAAGTGAGACACACCAACCTGTTTGGGCCCTTGTTTAGACTAGGACCATGTTCTGCACGCTTGCAAAGTGCCCAGAGTTCCTTCAGAGGGAAGGTGCTATCAGTGAATGCTGCTGCTCTGTGTGCGACTGTGGGCCGTTGGCAGTAATGGGACAGCGAAAATGGATTATCATTAATGTCAGCAAATACAGTTTTAATCATGTTAAAACCATATCTTTGTGAAACTAAATGAGATTTCTCATAACATAGCTACTTATTTGTATTCGCCACGCACTGCACAGACTACCTCACTACTCTTAAAGCAGCTACCAATCACCACAAGGAGTCAAGCAGACGCTGCCTTCTCCATAATTACAAGCAATTTTCCAATTGAATTACCCCATGATTTAATTCCTTACCTTGCATCTGGAGAGCATCAGCAATGTGCAGCTGTTTTGGYTTTGAGAATTAATTGTTGCTAAATGTATTAAGAGTGGTCTTGCTGCAATGATTTCAGAAAAGAGTTAAGTCCTAACTCATTTCTGGATTAAAACTCTATTTCATATTTCCCATTCTCTTGACTCAAGATCATGATAKGTTTGACTCAAAGCCATGGGTTTACTAGCATTTGCCTTGGCTACTTGTGAATCTTAATTCAAAATAAATAYGTTTAGTCACTGATTTGAAATCATATTACAATGAGACACAAAGTTTAATAGTACATGCCAGAGTCAGTAAAGACTGGAGGGCTRGGGATTAATGATAAATTATGTTAGTTTATCCTGCTGGTATGACTTCTTAGCTATAGCAAAAAAAAAAAAAATTAACTTTGCAAAGTACAAAATACCAAGTGAAATAGGTACAATTTCTCATATCACAGGGATTTCTTAGGCAGGACAAGTACTTCAAATATAGGAAGAGTGTCCTAGTCATTTGTCCATGAGGGAAGAATTGAAAGGTATTTAGACTAAGAGTAGCATGTGGTCTGTTTCTGAAAGTAGAAAAAGAATTGGAAGAAATATTGAGTTTTGTGAGGTTGAGATTATCATCAGGGATTTCCAGAGTCTATTAGATTCCRGTAAGAATGGACTTTTTTTTAATCTGGAGTCTCTCTCTCTTTTTTTTTTTTTTTTCATTAAGTACAAAGACTCTAGCTGAGGGTCTTAGGAACCTTAAAATACAGAAGTGCATTTTCATAACTCTTGCAAGTTAATGAGGACCTTCTTGAACTGCACTTATTTAAATAATGATACAAAGATGCATTTACAGCTCAGTTTCCTTGACTTCAGCAAAGTGTGTTCTGTTAAATCAAATCTATAAAGAAATGGAGAGTCCGGGATTTTAACTTYTGTGCCTTGCAATAGAAGAAAGGGGTGCTAAGCCCCCTGCTATAAACACTGTGCTTTTCAAACACCTTACAATGATAAGAACAAGTAGGTTCTGATTATATCTGAATGATATGAACATTATTGAGTTTGCCTAATGATTGTCTGGCTCATGATTACTCCTTCTGATGAGAATCATATTCTGCAGGTTTAACATAACCAGGGCACTAAGGCAACAAGCAATTGAATTAGCTGCTTYTTGCAAAACTTTCCTTTGTTTTCACCCAGAAAGCAGCTCTCTTGCAAGAGCTTGTCTGCTAAAAAAATTTCACACTGTTATTTTTATTCCTTTAAGAAAGGTTTCCATGTTTAGGAACATGGACAAATAACAAATGCCACGAATCAGCTTTCTTCTCTTAAAAACCAAATAATTTTTATCAGTTCTATTCTATGGCTGGAGATGTCTTATCTTGTTCCACAACAAATTGTGGTTGCCTTTGARAAGCCTGTGTGGGCAACTGTGGATTTCTCACAAGCTGAAGAGAGAAACTCCTGAAGGAGGAGCAGTGGGAAAGGCATAGGATTGTTGGACCAGCCAATACAAGAATTTGAGTCATTGCCTCTAGACAGTGGAGGAAACAGAGAAGCAGTGGAATAAATGTGACCACATGGGTTTGAAAGGCATTGCTAATATCATAGTGGAATAAAGKAAGTAAGAATGTGATGCCTTTAGGACTGGAATCCTGGAGGCAATAACTGTAGCATAAAATGAAAAATCTTGGATGTGGAGCAGAGTAAGAATTTGTGTTCCAAGMAGGGATTATTGGCTGTAAGTGAAAGCTGTAAGAGAGAGTTCAGACTGTCTGTTAATTGTCACAGCAGTCAGCTATGAGACTGGTGAAGATTTTTGTGGAAGAGAAAAGAATATTCTGTTGCCATTGCATAAAACACTAACAGAGCCTTATGCAGAGCGCTGCGTTCTAGTCTGCCTTGCTGTGTTTGAGAAAAAGGAAATGTAAAATAAGTGTTGAAAAGATCTCCTAGAATGGGTCTTGCCACAGCAGGTGAGATTACAAAATAGCTCTTTTCAGTCTACCGATGTGAGAAGTAAATGGTGATGTTTATAAATATATTTGAAGAAAGAAAAGCAAGYGTTGAAAGTCTAGCTTGAAGGAGAAGAAAGTTCTGTACAAGGAACACAWGAACAAATGCATACAGGCCACAAATGCTTTTAGCATGGAAATAAGATAATGGAATATGGAAAAAAAGATAATGAAATATGAGAGCTGTGAGTTAGCTTCCAGTGAAGGAGGCTGGTAATCTAGAT
The DNA here is from genome assembly GCA_902810485.1 of Alauda arvensis. Classification (NCBI taxonomy): domain Eukaryota; kingdom Metazoa; phylum Chordata; class Aves; order Passeriformes; family Alaudidae; genus Alauda; species Alauda arvensis. The sequence goes on along the minus strand of CADDXX010000027.1, from coordinate 3,178,569 downwards.
AGTTTTGATGTAGTACTTCACGTTGTCCATCAACTAGTGGAAGAACTGGTGTTATTGTTGTGTGTACCCCTTGCTGTAACATCCCAGCAGWGGTAACTTCTGAATTAACCATAACACAGATATTAGGGCAGGCTGATGCTGCACCCATCCATTTATAGTATGATGTGCTGAAAATCTCAGCACAGATCCTGTGCTGAGTTCCCAGCCTGCAGCAGCCTGTGCCACACCAGAGAGCTGTCAGGTTGGGCACTGCTGCAGTTCCTACCGGTATACAGGCTCTGACTTGCCACTGTTGACAGGATGCTGGGCTTCCCCTGCCTTTCAAAAGTCCTGGGTTTATGGTTTTATTTTCAAGTAGATGTGGATGTCCTGAAATAGGGTGTCTTTGCTGAATTTCTTTTTACACCTCAGAATGAAAGGCCTTCCCACACCCCACGGGAGAACAGGAGCACAGTAAGCCATCCGTGCTGTTTGCTGTGCTCTGCTGTGCAGGAGGAAAAGCTGGCACTTGGCAGCTGCCTTGGCTCCCCCAAGTCCTCTGCCAGTCAAGCACTGCGAGCTGTGCCGTTTACGTTTGGTAACTGAGCAATTAAGGATTTTGTATTCTAATTACCTGGCCAATTATGTGCAGTGCAAATTTCCCTGCTAGTACTGCTGTGATAGCCTGAACTGCAGACAGTCTTGTGATTAAGCTGTCCCTCGATGATGAAGTCGATAATTAACAAGAAGGCATTTTGCTGAGTAGTGAACAAAGTCAAAGAAAGAACAGAATCGAGTTTTCAGTGCCTTAATATGGTTTTAATGGTGCTCTTCTCAGGGACAGGAACTTCTCTGACCTCTCCTGAAATTAGAAATGCATACCCACGTGCAAAAATGTAGACCTAATTTCTTTACAAAAAGCATAATATTGATGATCAAAGGGCTGGAAAACCTACCCTATGGGGGAARACTGAAGGAGTTAGGTCYTTTCTCCCAGGACAGGAGAGGGGTTCAGGGAAACATCACTGCAGTATTCCAGTACTTACACGCCAGCTGCAAAGAGAACACACTCTCCTCWCAAGCAGCTACGGAAAAAGGGGCAACAGGCACAAGTTGCACTTGGAGAAGTTTCATAAAGATGCAAGCAAAACGATTTTTTAAGGTAACAGTCTGGAAGACCTTCCCCACTTGTGGGTGTTTTCAAGGTGAGACTGGACAGGGGGTTAGATAATCTCCTCTAGGCTTGTGTTGCCATGCGAGGTTGGACCAAATGATCTTCTGAGGCCTTTCCCACTCCAGGCTGTTCTATGATTTGAACTTTAACTGGATAAAGTACCTTAACAACATTTTTTCTGTGATACTTTCAACAATAAAAACCTGTGCAGCCCATGCCAGCTCTAATGGTGTTTGTAGCTGAGTGTCCTGCATGGTGTTCTGAATTTTCAGCCTGAAAAGTTTGAGTGTCACTTTCAAGTGACAACTGAAGATGAAGTTTTTATATTGTTCATTTGGCCTACAGTCCCAAAGTAATTAGACATTTACTCCTCACAGTGTTAAGTGATGTATGAACATGCAGTAAACAGGACAGAAAGCCACATAGCTCATCAGTGTCAGCCAGGCATGAGCCAGACAGACAGAAAAAAATTATTCCACGTTATAGCATTTTACTTGAGCTGGTTTTTCTCTGAATGCCTGCTTGAGCAGAAACTCATCCAAATTCTCTTTGGAGTGTATTAGGTTTATTGAGGGCTATCCACTTAAAAAATTTAATCCCTGTGAAGATGTCAGCTGAGAAAAATTGAAATACTCTAGCAAATGTATTTTTGTCCCTTAAAAAATTCAAAATGTTGACAGAAGTAATTATCCTGAGTGAGCAAATCTTACAATTACAGGTTATCCCTAACATTGTGGACACAATTAAATTATGGTAGCTGATTTATATGAAATAAACCTGGATTTTTTTTTTTATATTCTTGTTAAAAGTTGTATCCAGACAACTGAAAAGTGTCAAAGGGCTTGTATAAACATCCTTAGGTCCAATAAAATTAATTTTGTATGAAAGAAGATATTTTCCTTAAAATAAACTTCTAAAAAAAGGGCCTTTTGAAGACAAGAACAAGTAAAATCAAGGGCTCTGCTCCTGCTAATATAGTTCATTTACCCAGCAGTCATCATTTGGTAAATTAGTAACTGAAAATGGGTWGACAAACATAGGAACCTGGCACCCRCAGACCTCATGCAATTACTTCATTATATTGTCCATGCCATACAGACTTTCAGCTAAATCAAATCTGAGTTGTTTTGTTGTTGGGGTTTTTTGTGTTTGGTGTTTTTTTTTGTTTTGGTGGGTTTTTTTGGGTTTTTTTTTGGGGCTTGGATTCTGAAAGAGCTCCTCATGGTTAAACATTGTAGCATCTTCTGTAAAAGAAGGCTGTGCTTTCTTCTGATGTGTTTTGAGCAATACTTGTCCTTAGAGCAAGTAGTTTGYGATTTCTTGTGTGCAGAAGCTTCTACTTAACTGGTTTTAATGGTGTAAAAGGTCCAGAAACTTGTGTGGGATCTCTCTAAGGCAAGCCTTACTATGCCATTCATCATYTTAGGGAGATTAATGGAAACAGCAAAGCTAAAGAGAACTTCATCTGTTACAACTGAAATACTGTCAAGCTCAACTTTCTTTTAACCAAAAGAAAAGAGCAGTAACTTCCTTTAAAATCTTTGGTGTTTGTTCATGTCAACCAACCATATGGTATGTGACATAAAAACTGAACTGGCCTTACAAAAGGAACACTTATCATGCAGTTTGCACTGTCAAACCTGGCTGCAAGTCCTGAAATGTGATAACATGGTCCTATTAAAATTAATTTTCATTTCCTGTCTTTACCTTRGGACAAGAACATGCAAATATGAAATAGATTAGCTCTATTTGATAAGAATTCATGTTTTTCTAGAGAAGTGCATGAAAATTTGGGGATCAGCACATCTTAAGTCCTAGGAAATTTTTCTCACCCCACAGAATTTCATCAAAGCATGAAAAAAATCTAAACTTGATTCTAGGTTTGGGTTGTTGCAAGAATATGTTTAGCTATCTAACAGAGAACATTTGTAAAATTACTRAACTGCCCCTGTAAATTGTCAGGAATCAAGCCAGAATTCTCTACAGGTGCTTATTTTTAAGAGGTTGTAGTTAATGGTGACCTTCAGTGAACTAACCCTTGGGGATGACCTAAAGTGGGAATGACATTGATAGCATTTCTAATTTTGTTTGAAACTGAAGGTGAGAGYTCCCATCCCATGAAACCAGAATTTCAGCATGTCTGTGTTTTTGCAGACACTTGTCCTGTATCATACCCTTTGAGGSACTGGTGCAAGGAGTAGTCTAATGTGTAGGTGCAGAATAAGCACCTAAACCAATTTCCAGCCTTGTCCATGTTTGAGCTCTATAAAAAGATGGATCTTTCAGTTTAAAATTTTCTTTGTTCTTTTTTTTTTAATGCCAACTTTAATTGCTTTCAGTACTTTATTGCAATGGGTACCAGAAGCTGAGAGTGCATTCTAAGTTTTCCTTTTATCAGTTTTCAAACTGATATATTTAAATGGCTACACTTYACTGCATCCTAGTGTTAGTACTGATCAATTTAACATACAGCAAAATATTTTCTTGGCTTAAAAACAAACCAAAAGGAATACTGGATTTACTGAATTTTTATTTCAGAAGTTTTCAGAACATGATTCTCCTTTATCTCCACTGGRCTGAGATACCTGGGCACTGTTATGTACTTAACAGCCTGTAAAAAATCTGCCTATAGTAGATGTGTGCTATTTATTTATGGRCTTTCTTTAAACCTTGCCTGACTATAATTAGCATGTTTGATACAAATGCAACTTTTTAATCTGGACAAGTCCTTTCAGTGATGGATAGTCTTCTTCCATAGTTTGTAAAGTGATTTGTGCTTCCCTTTTGAATGAGACTTAGCAAGTCTCCTAAAAGTGCTTATCATAATAATTGAATGTGTATGAATATGCTTCAAATCTCTGTTTTTTGAGAAGCTTGTTATTGAAGTAATGTGGCTTAATTCACTTCTTGGGTACTCTTAGATCATCTTTTTTCAAAAGATGCAGATAAAGACCATTAATTACTTTTTATCAACCATGTGGGTTTAGCAGGTCATGCTGATTATGCAGTTTGTATATCATTTTATAATTGACTGGATGTTTCTGACTGCTACAGGAAACTTGTTTGTTRTTGGGAAAGATCAGAGACAAGTGTAAGAAGTTTTCAAGTTASAAGACTGCCTTGGGGAGCTGAGCTCTGAGAAAGTTAAACAAATGTCTTCCCATTATCCTGAAGAAAATGCACTTGGAAGGCACTGATGAGAGGGGAGGGACAAGAAACTCTGTGGCGAGGCTGCTGATACATAGCTGTAGACAGACTCCCACCGGTGCAGTAATTCCGGCTTCACAGCTTAAGGGTTTCCTCCATGGCTTTRCAAAATGGGGAGATGGCAGGATGGCTGACAAGTAATTTTGTTCTGATTATCTTCTTTTCATCTTACCAATTGAAAGGACGTGCAGAAATTCTGAGGGGTGGTTCTAAAGCAGAAACCTGTAGCTCTGGTGGCATCAAGGTAAAACCAACTTGCACTTGGGTACATTCTATTCAGAATGTCAGGACTCACAAAACTTGGCATTCAGTTGGTGTAATTTTACACTGGGACCACAGAGAGGAATGAATCAACAATGAGCCTTGTAAGAGACAAGTAACTATGTTGCTGGGGAAACTGGGAATTGTTCCTGGTAATCTTGTTTACTAGTAAATGCTGTAGTGTGTAAAAGCAGAAATGTTTTCCTCTGCCAATACAAATTCATTAGTTTGCAATTTACAGCCTAAGTTGATACAAAGCCAAATTCTACAAGAGCAAAGTTTTATCTGCAAAGAGACTGTGCTGTTGGTATAGTAGTCAATTGACTGGAAAATGTATTCTCGCTTTCCTTGAAACTTAGTTTAAAAACATAAATGCATGTGGATTTGTCTAAATAATAAGTTTCATAAATGATAAAAGCCAGAGAAAGTGGCAGCAGATTTCTTTGCTCTAATGTGAGACCAAACTGTTTTTCTGTCGAGCTGCCCAAGGAAAGGAGGAAGCTTGGAGAGCCAGGGAAGGAATCACAACCTGTGGACTGTTGTGTCTGCTGCAGCAGCAGGGAGCAACATTGCCCATCAGGGGGCTGGGCAGCTGCGGTGGCAGGGAGATTTATTGCAGGAGAAATGGCCTTTAGCATAAGAGCTGTGGATTTGCAGAGGTCAGGGCAGTGAAAATGGAAAATGGGGCAAGCCCTCTCCCTTCAGTGGCATAAAATGAGGGGAGTGATTGCAAATAAACTTTCCTGGGAATCTTTGCTAGTGTGCTTTAGTATATATACAAAGATGCATGTGATTAGGCATACAACCTTGGCCTACTGTCCTTTTGTACTTAAAGTGTCTTAGAAAGTATGTTGTTTTTTCAATAAAACAATGTGCCAGGGCTTGGAGTGATGGTGAAGAGACCCAGAGAACCTTAGCTTCTAAAATCTGAAGTTAAAAATGGTTGTGTTCAAAGCATTGTCTTTTCAAGAAATCAGTATTAAAAACAATTGGTATTGTTTTTAATACTGATTTCTTGAAAAGACAATTGGAATAATTGAAAGGGTTTAGGGTGTRGGCTTAGAACAGAAAGTGTTAGGCTTGTAACTATTCTTACCTTTCATGTCCTTAGTTATCTCCTARAAAACCATCATGTAACTTCTGTGTATGATGTATAAACTTAAATGATACAGCAAGAGAAGGTTTCTAAATTATTTTATATGAAATCAATATAAAATGGCAGAAATGTAACAAATTCTTTGTTGGAGATTCAAGAGAAGCTGTCAGTCACATYGAATTATTTTTGATGGAGGTGAAATTTGTTTGGGCAGTGCAATCTACATCCTGCAGACCATATTGTTGGGRTTTTGTTTGCTTGTTTAATTCCACAAAGCATTTTCCTTGCAGAAATATCACTCAGGGTTTCAGAGAAAAACATTTTTCTCAGCATGGTGTTTCATAGCAGTCACTGGTAGAAATGCCATTGACTGCTACCTTTCACAGGATTTGGATTGACTTGTARTCTTTCTTCACTAAAGAGATGTGTGTGATTAAACTATCCCAAAAGGCTAGTTTGGAGAAATGTTTTTCTCYCCCCTTTTTATTTTTTTTTTTAACTAGCAATCCCTTCCCTGATAGAGAGCCCTTCTCAGTGAAGCATTTAAACATGGGAAGAATCCTGGTTTTCAAAAGATTGCMTGTTTCAGTTGGCTTGGATAATTTTAGGGAAGGATCAGTCCTACTTTAGATTGTCCTGGGACATCTTGAGCACTTCCAAGCAGTCTGCTGCTCAGTCTCTGCAACTGCTTCACTTTTTTCTGTAGAGCATTCAACACTGTTCCTTTTTTGTTTATAATAGCAATTACCTCTTCTTGGGTAGAACTGTATTTGCAACTGAATAAAAATTGACAATAGTCTTCAATAGTGTAGATAACTGGACAGTTTCTGGAAGAAATTACATTAAAATACTTTAAAAACATATCCTTTTTCAAAAGAGAACTGGTCTTTTCTTACAGGATTCTGTATACTTTACTGAAGGAGTGCTATTAAAGGGAATGATTAGACACATTTTTATTAATAATTCAGAAGGATGCAATCCCACTTCTATTTGTAGTCCTGCCAGCAAATCACAGTGTCACATTTGTATTTCAGCTCACTGTCCTCAAAGAAAGAATGTGTGTGCTGGAATGGCAGGGATATTACAAGACTAAACTTGGAAAAACAGCAAAAATCTTTTCATTGGCRTTGGTTTAAGAAGCAGAGAGCTCATGCAGTATTAAATTTTTTGGGGGAAATAATTGTACTGTTCCTTAGTTTTCTTCATATTTTCTAACGGTTCCTTTTCTGTCTGGAAGTAGCACACTGCTCTGACTTGTGTTTTTATAAATCTGGGCAGTATTGCTTCACAGTCTTCTTTTCTCAGATGTGAGGGCTCTCTGGCAAGCTGYTGCCAGCCAGCACCCAGCCAGGCTTCACAGGGTTGGTGAGACTGCACAGAGTTYTAAGTAAGATTGAGCTGTGAGACTTCTCTCCCATACTGTGCTGCTACAGATGTGATCATRTAAAGAAATCAAGCAGATGCTGTGGTTTAAAATCTTTTGGGATGATTGCTGGAGTTTTCTTAATAAGGAGGACAGTCTTCAAAGTTCCTTTTAGGAGTGAATGCTATTTGTTGGATTTCTTTGGTGGTGGTGGGTGTGTTGTTTTGTTGGTTTTGTTTGTTTRGGGTTTTGTTTGTTAGCTTTTATTTCCTTTCCCACAATACAAGTTTAAAATTTATTTGCCTTTGTAGTCTCCCAGTCCTGCCTCCTTAGCACAGGAGGTCAGTAAAGCCCAAGAGTGGAGTAGGAGCCTTTCCCACTGCTGGAGGAACACTTGCTGTATGTTCAAGTCAGCCTCCTGAGATGTCACATTTGCAGGCTGTGGTTTTAAGCGCTTTTGAGTGACGTGATCATCTTGACACTTGATTTAATGCAAGAGGTTCTTAAAAATGTTACAAGTAGTTGAAGATGGTAGATAGGATAAAAMTAAACAAATCCCATCATGTGAGGCAGCAGCAGGGCAGCACTTCCCTACTGAGGTGGCTCCCCTGACCTTTCCTTGTGTGGGGTGGCAGACTGTGAGGACTGTTTTCCCTGGAGTCATGTTTGGTCATCTGTGGAAAACAAATTAGCTAATAGATTTTAAGGCCAAAGGAGATCATTAGATCATCTGACCTACTAGTGGATAGAAATTGATCTAGAAATCTTTGTATTGATTCTAGTAAGTTATTTRTTAAAAATACGCCTTGATAAGAGATGGCTACCATTTGCTTTGCTTGCTGGCAGTGTGTAAGGCACGCTGAACTTTGTTGAAGTTTTTCATTGTTTCAGTTGTTTGAAGAAAGAGGACAAAAAAACCCAAGTTTCTGATAAAGGCAGTAGATTKCACTTGTAATTTATGTGGCAATCTCAAGAGACTGAAATATAGGAAAAGGATTTTGAGGGTAGAAAGGTCATGTTCAGTTTATCCTTTATACTGTAGTTATCCTGAAAATTAATTCATTACTTGGCTAAAAATGTTTATTATTTACCATGTAAAAGATCTACTTTAAAAGATGCCACRGTCAAGAATCTGTATAAAAGGCCTACATGGTTGTGGTCAAACCTCTTCCAGAYTGTTTCCTTTCACAGCCTGACACAAAACCACATCACTGGGGCTTTGAGCTGCAGCCAGGTGCCAGGTCACTGAAATTTCTGCCTGTGCTTGAAGTCCAGTTCAGTTGTGATGCCAGAGCAGCACAGGCTGGGCCTCCCCACACAGCTGGTGGCAGTGCCTGGCTGCAGTCTCCAGTTCAGCTGAACATCTGATGTTATGACTGCAACCTTTTCCATATCACTGCCAAAAAACTTCACACAGCCACTATTGCCACGATTTTCTGCCTGCATGTCATTTGACACTGAGCTTCACTTTGGTACAGGTTGTACTATTGTGAAAGGATAGTGCTTGTACTATCCTTTCTATTTATCAATTATTTGACCTTTTATTTATTGTTACCCTAYCTCTATGACAGTTGAAGTCTTTGTTGCCTATTGTATTCTTCTCAGTGTATGTTACATAGCAAAGCTCACTCACCTCTCTCTTGTGAAAATACTTCCTTAGTACTCAGCTCCTCTCTACCATGTTGTAAGACCCATTCCTCAGCTCTGAAGCTATTTAACTTGTCCCATGTTGATTGTCTRGTGTTCAGAATGTCTGGATCACCTCTTTAATCCTTCAAAAATACTGGTTYAATGATGGGTTTCTCTTTGAATTTCTCTGTTATTCTAAGAGTTATTAAACATAAAACCTCTAATGTTTTAGATAACTCCTTTAGTCATGTCTATCAGAATATACTGGTGTTAGCCCAGAGCGGGTCACTTGTGTTAAAAACAACCCAAAAGGGACAACAAAGGCAAGCAAGCATTCAACGAACAGTGATTTGCTCAAAGCTGTACAAAGTGAAAAGTGTGGTCTGAATGTACAAATACAGTATCTATGAATAATAAGCAGCCACTGGTGAAATGTTGAAAAACAGTTGCAAACAATTAGCAAGCACTTTTTTATACCCCTTATACCTATTTTGTCCCCTTAGAGAATCCATATGATTGCAGCTGCTACAGTTGTCTCTTGAATCAGCACTGAATATGTTGGTTCTCCAGTGACCAAGAATCCAAAGGAAGGGATGTGTCTGAACTGGGCTCTTAGCTTGCCAACATTTGAGTCAGTCAGGTGAACACTGTCTTGGCAAGAGGTTCCCATTTTCAAAATAGTCAAGACTATGATCAAGCAGTCCAGCTACAACCAGGTGAAATGTGATCTGAGCCTCTGACTGCTGTTTTGAACCAGCAATAGCTCAGCTGCTCATTTCAGTTGAATTTATTTTCATAATGTACTGTGCTTTTAAAATGCATGACTGCAGTGGGTCAGTCTGAGCAGGAAAGGTATTTCTTCAGTGCTCAGCAGAACCTTAGTTGCTCRTACACTGGAGTGTGTCTTCTGTTTGGTTGGCCTCTTGGGGTTTTTTTAACAGATTGTGATTGTTTGTATGAGGTCCATGTATTCCCCTATAAGTAAATTACATTCATTTATACATCATTGAAGTCTCAGGGCAGGATTTTAATATTTTTGGTTATTTTACACTAATACTTGCTTTAAGAAAACATCTGCTTCATAAAATATTAGTGTTAAATTATTGTAGTATTTGTCTAGGGGTTTCATACAGCATTCTTTAAAGGTATGTTGCTAAGCCAACAGATGTTCTTGTATTAATTATGATACAGCTCTTCCTTCATGCTTTTTTCTACTTCTTCCAGAGCCATGGTGGAGTGAAGGGTAGGATACTTCACTGTTTCATCTGATGGAGTGAAACGAATGCTTTCTGAAAGCTTTCAGCATTTTAATTAAATATGTAGATAGCTGAGGAGCAGTATAGATTACATCTTTTTATTAAAAACATGGATAAGGTACAACGTTAATCAGTGAAAAAGATCTTGCCCTTGCTTTTCCTAATGGAKTATATTAGTCATTAGATCATTAGAATGAGTTCAAAGCGCTCCCTCTTCGTCTCATACTGTCACTTTGCTAATACCACTCTCTTATGAGTCACCTTCCCTTTTAGGCAGCAATAAATTTTACCTCTCCCTCCTCTCTTTGCTTCCCAGCACCCACTTATTTGATTTGTTGTGTAACTTTCAAGGAAAGGCCATGTTACCTGGCTGAGGAGATTGAGGAAGATGCAACTGAAATGAAACAGTGAGGCAGTGAATTAGCTCTGTTGGTTCATATTCTGCCTTGATTTATATTCTTTCAAATGCTTTTGAAGCACAAACCGTGTGCTGGTCTCTGGAAATGAACACTTCATCTCCTTCCTCCCCTCCTCCCAAGGCTGACATGAGCTSCTTATGCAAAATCTGATTTATGCARAGGGCCAAGMATTCTGTTTGATGCCTCYATCACTTCCCAAGTGGGGAACTTGAAACCAAATGAAGTGTTCTTTGCCCCTGCTCCAGAACAGGTGTGCTTGGGAACAGCAGGCTGGTAGGAACATCTCTCTGTCTTCACAACAATCAACAATACCAGTGAGACAGAAGATTGGTAATGGGTGTGGGATCTTTTGAGAATGGGCTCAAATTCAGCCAGTCACCAGGTGTTGGAAGTCATTGCTGTCTGCAGGGCACTTGGTGGTCAGTGGGAAACGTGTGGGAGAACTCAGTCGTTTCCATCAAAGCACTGTCTACAGGAGCTGGCACTAATTGGCTGCCTCTGTTGGTGGTTTCAGCAGTGAAACTAAAGATTCTGAGCTACCCTGTCAGTCAGCCCTTAGAGCAGATTCACATYGTGGTAGCAAGGTAATATGTTGGGATGCTTTCTAAACTTTTGACCTATATACTTGTTGTATGAAAAATCAGTGATTTTCTTAGTTTGAGCTGGGAAATTGGCTGTGAATGCTGCATTTATCCCAATCTCTTCCCAAAAAATATAGAACAGTTTCCAAAAACTTTGTCTTTTCCTTTGATGCAAGAGAAAAATGTACAGACCCCCACGCACCCTGCTACCAKGCCCAAGGAACTGTGAGAGTAACAAAAACTTGTAGCTTGTAGCTGACTTGTGGGACCAAATCCATAGCAGATGGAGAGCTTTGGAGGGGAGGATCCTGGTAAGGAGGATTTTTAAGGAAAGCCTGCTGTGCAGGATSAGATCAGTGTTTTGCACCCTGACTCTGGCAAAGAAGAAGTCTCCAGTAATAAGATGGCCATGATATGATGAGAAGTGTCTTACCTGAAGAATGTAGATTTGAATGCTTTTACAAACACTATTTTAAGCCTGCTGCTTGCTCATCTAAATAGTTCAATTTGAAATAAYTTATTTGTATTATGGATTAATTGTCTCCTGTTCAACTCTTCTTTGGAGTGAGCTGCATCTCTTATATTTTCATGGTTAGCATAGAAATGCTGCAGTCAGTCCTAGGAAAGTGTTGTCTCTTAAGCATTAATGCTCATCCAGTCAGAGGGTGTGTTTGCATTTCAGTGCAAACATGAAAGTTCAAACAGTGAATTAAGAATGACTTCTCTAAAACACATACTTCCTAAGCAGCTGAAGAGCAATCTATATTGCACACAAAGAACACTTCAAATAATTTCCAGGGGGAAAGAAGTGTTTGTAGAACTTTCCATCTGTTTGCAGATTATTCATGGCTAAATTGATAGAATATTCCTACATTATTTGGTTATGGCAATGTGCACCTTAGAAATGCCTTGATAAGGTGTGCTGCAAAGACCATCTGTATTTAAAATAGAACAGAACRAGACTGACTTGATCTGGTGGTACATCAGAGGGATGTTTCATGATTCATATTATTTGTAGTATAGTGGCTTCCAGGATCTGCATTTMTGGTAAAGGTAAGGTCATTTACATAAACACTTCTTTTGCAGAAGATTAAATGAAAAAGGTTATCTCAAAGTTTCCTGAAGCTAATGAGAAGACTACAAACCCCAGATGCTGAAACGGAAAATTTCAATTCCCTTTGGATGAAGCCAAAGGGAATTGAAATTTKTTTTTTACTACACGATTGTATATATTTATCAGGTAATACTTCTGACGCCTTTTACTGTTTTCTTGTCTTATAAGTTTTTGAACRCAGCCTAGCTCTGATTTTTACAAATGAAATATGGGGCCAAAAAGAAAAGTTTCACCAAAGGGCTGGATGCGGAGACCTGAACTGTATGGTAGCTGTACCTCCTCTAAGGTTTTGTTTGCTGCTATGTCTCCCATGATGTTAGCTAGATCTTGTTTGAGTTATGGCCTTGGCTTCTACACACTTTATTATGCATTCATTAGGCTTGTAGCATACCGTGGTCCCAGAGATAAATTTGAGCAGTTGTCTGATATTTCATGACATTTCTCCTTTTTTTTTCCACCCTTCGGTTTCCCTCATTACAAGCAATGTAACATGCAGCTGCCACAAATTTTATCTGATGACAGTGTGTATGTCTGGTATCTGATTCATCTTTGATTTCATGGCTGAATCCCAAAGAAGGRAGAGAGGGAGGAAATTGGGGGATCACAGTGGCAAGCAGGATTTAGATGGCTGGTAGAGATGATGAGTATCAGCAGACYTGCTCAAGCAGAGAAGTAAGTAGCTAAAGAGGAACCAGTGTGCACAGGTGGAAAAACACTGAAATGGAGATAAGAAAAATGCAAGTTAAATATCAGTGATTTAAGAATGAGTGTGTAAGGCCATCAAGAAAGCTGCTGGTGCTTGTCACTGGAGCAGAGAGAGATACTGACRCTGATTGCAGGAATTCACCCATCCAGTTCCATCAGCAAAGTTCAGTTATCCCCTTTACCTGTCCTAGACCACTTCACAGAATACAAATGCTTTTGCTACTGCACTGCTGAATGCAAAATAAATAAGTTAATCCTCTAATAAAATTTAAGTATGAAATAAATAGGTCAATCCATTTATTCTCTAACGAGGGTTCAGAAGGATAATGAGGTTTGGCTGAGGCAGCAGAGTGCCCTGGAAGCATATTGCTGTTAACTTGCTAATGACTGTGGTATGCTTAATCCTAATTCATTTTAGGGCCTTCTTTTGTTTAGGCTTTTAAAAATTTAGCTTAACAAAACACTGAAAAATAACATTTTGAGAAACAAACCCACCAACAAWCAAAACTTTAATGTCTTGTGCTTCTGCTTAGAATAAGAGTAAATTTTCTGTGGTTTTGGTCCTGTCTTGCTCTGTAGGTACTTGTCTTGCATCCTCTCATTGGTGCTTTAGTACCTTTGTAATTCAGCTGTGCAAAGTCCTCAGAGAGGTTACATGTTCATGTCTGTGTGCCAGACACTTCCATGTGTTCAGCTGCTCTGTTGATTTTGTAGGTGGTTACACTTTTGAAGAACATCTCTGAGCAGGCACAGTAGTGCATTCTGAATGATCAGTGCAGTAACATTTTATTTCATTTCCATCTTTCTCCCTAGAGCAAAATATGTCAGTCTGTAAGCCAGTTGTACGAGGTATTTGCCATAATGAGGACGTGATTCCATGAGGTACAAGGATATTCCTCCTTTCTGAGGATTTGTAATCCAACTTTTATGAGAGTGCAAAAGAGTTTTGTTTCTTTTGCCTAAGCAGCAGACATATTCTGGTAAAAGATGGTTGTGTGTACCAGCTGAGGCCTTGAAAAAAGGGCTATGTTCCTCTCTCTTTAGATGTGACTTGGTTGGATAAGAGCTGCTTCATTTGTTATTCTATTTCATAGGGTTACCTGATACCATTAAAAGCTTGCTGCCCTTATTCTTAAAATGTGTTGCCTTTCTGGGCAAGTAAATTGAATCCCCATGTGAGATTTATTTACATGAGAACTAATCTGATATGAATTACATTTTAAGGCTCAGATGAACAGTGCTACAGAAATGCAAAATATTTATTATGTCTTTTATGAACAATTCTCTTGTCATGTATGCATATTCACTGCAAATTCATATTGGCATTTGTTATCCAAAAAYGTTCTGCCTATTTTTGCTGTTATTGTTGTAAGATTGATTTCAGTACAGTCTAGTTTTTGAAAGGCTTTCTTTTTTGAACTGTAATATGCAAATCATAGCAGTAGCAGAATCTTCAACTTCTTTTYCCTTTAATTAAATTTAGCAATTACAGTGCCATGGCACCTATGCGAACCAGCATATGTTATTCATCTTTTTATTGTTCTCAATTAGGGTGTTGTCTGGTATGGGTTTTTTTGTCTGCTTCTTCTGCAGTGATTAATATAATAGAGTTATAATCTCACTTATAATCAAACTTTCAGGAAAGGTTATTGGATTTGAGGTGACTTGTATGCTAGCAATTTCCCAACAGCCAAACTGAATGCTTGCAATTTATGGGTTGTCAAACCTTTATCATTTCATGGCCAGATTATTACTACATCTAATAGACAGGTTTCTGGATTGTTGGGTTTTGTTTTTTTTTGGTTTTCTTTCCATTTTAGGGGCAGTATCTGTGCTTCATTAAGCACAGTGTAATTTTATAGGAGGTTGTATTTTTCAGCTACTTTGTAACTGGCTCCTTATCGAGGCAGCACAAAGCAGTCGCCTGTCACCACGAGTATTCCATGCATGGTGAGGTGTAAGCAGAGCTGACTGGAAAATATCACTTGCTCTCAYGAGAAAACACAGATTTCTTCTTTCAAAYTATATATCCTCTTATGTATTAGGARGATTAAATTTATAGATACATGTATATATATTTAGAAASTMCTTTTGCAAGGAGCAGGAGAAGCCCTCATAACCAGTACACACACATTCTCTATATGGGATTTTCTTGTTCTCTCCTTGCAGTAAGTGCCCTGTGCATGCAAGGAGTGGTGCAGTCACTAGGCTTGATACTTTGTGAGTGCTAAAGGAGAGARAGTGTTGAATAGTTCCTTTGCTTATAGAAGATAAAGATTGATTTTATTAATGACTGAAGTAGGTAATTTTCTAGCCATAGGAGAATAAATGTTGGGCTAGAAGTGTCTTTGTTTTCTCACTATGTGAAGGTTTTATTTTCAACTGGACCGTCATACTAAGGAACTATGACAGAATTAGAACATTTTCCCCCAAAAATTACAGTTCTCTTGTAATTGAGATCATCCTATGTCTCACCTGATAAGCTGAGTGCCAAGGCAGGACAAATCTTTCTAATCTATCTGGAATAGTAACTGCAAAACTGAAGGAAGTATCAGCACCCATGAGGGGTAGATCCTTGAGAAAATGGCAAGGCAGGTATTATTTGATTTTTTTGAAGCAGCTGGCTAGGGAGGAAGGGTACTACAGTAAAAGTATCTGAATTATAAAGGCAAACATTAACCAGCTCTGAAGGTTTTAAGGTGATCTTCATTAAATAAATGGCAGCTGCAACTCTGCTTCTGACTGGGTAGGTACCCACGTGCCAGAAAGCCTCTGTCATAAATTGATTGCCCTGCTRGAAGTCTAGAGGCCAAGGAACAAATTGCCACTATTATTTCTATGAAGCCAAGATTATTCTGTATGCTCTAGTGGTGCTAGCTTTACCCAGCACTTAACCCTGCTAGAAAATATAAAATATTTTGGCTCTTTTGAGTGCTGTTATATTTCAAAATTGTTTATGTTCCAATTGTTTATGAACCATGATCTTTGATCAGCCTTCCTCTTCCCTACCCAAGGTGTTAAAATCTGCAAATAGCAGGCTGTTATCAAACACCTGAACACACTTTAATATTTCAAGCAATAGCATCATGTTTTGTTTTCTGTGTATTGCTCTCTTTTCAAGGATTGCAGACTGAACTGTGCAGGACCACGCAGTTTGCTATTTACGGCTTCATATATCATTTTTCACCACCGTATTTGGAGGGGTTTGGGTCTTGTACACTTCATTTACTACMAAGTAGATGCTTTTACCTTAATATAAGGTGGTATCTGATTTCCATCTAGCTGTACCAGGTTRGTATTTCCACCAAAGAGCATTTTATTGGTTTTGTGGGCTGTGCAGTGATATAAAATGGTTCCCAAGCTCTAGTTGTCTGCCATTTCTRAATGAAGGCAATCTCCCAATTAGAAGCATTCTGCAATTTGCATTTGAAACCTTCAGAAGTATTAGAGCTTATACAACGTTTTAAAGGAGAAAAGCTTATATACAGCGTTATTCATGATTAGGCCCTGGGAGACATTGCAGTGGCCTCCCAGGTCTTAAAGGGGGCCTACAGAGCAGGTGGAGAGAGACTTTTTCAGGTAAGGTAGTGGTAGGATCAGTGGTAATGGTATTAAATTGACAGAGAGCAGATGGAGGCTATTTAGTAGGAAGAAGTTCTTCCCTGTGAGGGTGTGAGGCACTGGCACAGGTTGCCCAGAGAAGCTGTGAGTGCCCCATTCCTGGAAGTGTTCAAGTCCAGCTTGATTGCAATTTTGAGGACTAGTGGAAGATTTCTCTGCCCTTGGCAGGCAGATTGGAATTAGATTATCTTGAAAGTCCCTTCCAATCTAAACCACTCTATGAGTCTATTAATTGGTTTCAGWGTCACCTTTTAAAGCATTTGTAAATTTGCATTAGTATCTTTGCAAAATCGGTCAAATGTACCTTGTTATCTTTTCAAATAATTTCTCACACTCACTAGGCAAGCAGTAATTAAAACTTTATTTACCATTCAAACTYGACATCAGCAACMATCCTTGGASTATCCATTGCATGTGAAAGTYATTGTYTTAGAAACAGGGAATCTAAAAAGGSATCCCAGGTAAGGATCATTGCAAAAAGAACTGGTAGGATTAGCAGGTCTTATTTAAATTTCCTAAATATGAGATTCAGGATTCAGTGCTCATATCGACTTCAGTTCTATTTTCTTCAGTTTCAATTTTCTATGCAAATTGAAAAACTGTGTGAAAATTCACTGACAAGTTTGGAAGGGACCAGTGTATAAARGATAGCAAGAGATGGTCACTGTAATCCAGGCCTGCCATTTTTGGCTTTCATATCAGCATGTTTAGTTCCTGGCAGAGGTTTGAACATCAAGTATCTCAAATCACAAAGGTTCAAAGATTCCACATCTTCTTTGTGCTTGAATGCTGAATTATAGCTTTGGAGAGAGGATGCCAGTTTCATGCACCTCACCAGCTTTCTTCTTGTCTCCATCTCCTTCTGTTCAGAGTTCCAAATCAGTTAATTTTCCTAAAAGAATGYCAAAAGTTGAAAGTGACTTCTGTACCTCTCCTCCCAATGTGAGAATCATGTTGGTAGGTGAATGAYTGCATTTAATGGGGACAACAAGATTCCCCTGAACAGTAAAATTCAGTAGTTGTTCAGTGTTGAAGGCCACCAATAGAAAAAAAAGTTTTTCTATTTCAGCAGTTTTGTTTATTTCCTTTTCCACGTTTCTCTTAAAGGAAAAAACCTACCAGCCATATAGAACATATAGAGCAAGGGCTACAGCCATGAGACTCAAATAAATTAAATAACCTGATGGCTCATCTTCAAGAATGGAAATGGTTTGAAAGCTTTCTCAGTCTACAAGTCTCTGCCATGTTCCTTTCAGGATCAGTTCCATGTTTGTAATAAACAGAAAAGACGTGCTGTTTTCCCTTTTTTTTAAATGAAAAAAAGAAAAAACAAATAAAAAAAAAAACCCAGCCAACCAGTTTAATAGAAAAGCCATTAAAACCTTGCCAGCTGGGATGAAAAATGCTGCCTGCAGGAGCTGTGAGAGTGCATGCTGTCAGATATGACATAYATGYACAAACACCTATGGGCTTATTGGAKCCTCCAYAGTGACGTGCTGTCAGCAGTGTATTTCTGCTGCATACGATCTTGCAATATTTTTTTTTATCTAAAAGGCAAAGAAGGAGGGAGCATTATTCATTGAAGCTTGGGTTTCTCCTGTAACCTTTATGGAGTCTCTGCCAACCACTTCATAACCGTCTATAGCACATTCACTCTGTGTAGGACTTGTTATTGAAAAGCCATAGCGGTAAATCCTGTGTGGCTGAATGTCACTGGAAATAGGAGAATTCTCTGCTCTTCACTGTTGTATTACAGCTTACATGTCTGCTGCCTCCACTAGCTTATTCCTAGGGGAGTTTATTTTCCACCCTTAAAAGAAGGCTGCCAGGCTGATTTAAGGCCAGAAGTGATGCTTTCAAAGAAACGTGGGTCTGTTGAACCTTGGATCATTCGACATGGTTATAAGGTGGTTATAAGGTTTTGTTTAAAGGCAAAGAAAGCTGAATCTTGTCTGGTTTTAAATAACATCCCTTGCCACAAGATTTGGCAGCCTTGTGCTAATGCCTCCAATTAGGAATGGAATGCAGCACAATCATGAAAAGAGAAGTGACCTGCAGGTGAAATGCGAAATGTAGGCGAATTATGTGAATGGTGTAAAAGTGAAATAACAGGTAAGATCTCTCCTCTCTTATTAATGTGGTGTTTTACAGTATGGGCTTTTAAAAGCAGCCTTATTCA
This sequence comes from Alauda arvensis, assembly GCA_902810485.1. Lineage (NCBI taxonomy): Eukaryota > Metazoa > Chordata > Aves > Passeriformes > Alaudidae > Alauda > Alauda arvensis. The sequence goes on along the minus strand of CADDXX010000027.1, from coordinate 3,159,985 downwards.
AACTAAAGCCTAATCATCTTTCCTTGCTGTCCTGTAGAACACCAAGTGACCATTGTGAATATAAGGACACCGTGGGTGGTTTCCCAGAAGTACCTTAAATTAACTCAGCTTACTTTTGAATTCTAGCTGTACCATGTTGCATAAAATACTGGTTACCATAATGCATCACTTTGTGAAATGAAGTGTTTTCACTCATTCTTCACTAGCARGAAAGTCACCTGTCACCAGAGTTGGAAGTGGAGGGAAAGGATARTTGTGTTAGGGCAAGCTGTCCCCACTCATATGCCAAATCTCTTTGGGCTCCTGAATCACTTCTGTACCTCCAGCACCTGCCATCCAGAAGTAACATTCACTGGGGTTTTGCTCCACAGGGATAAGCAGTGGGAGGCATTTCGGGCTTAGTGCAGAGAGAATGAGACAACACTGAGGTCCAAATCCATTGTGTCTGCAATACAGGAACCACAAATCTTTCATTTACAACCCCTTACCACTGAGATGGCTCACTGTAGTACTGATCATGGTAATGGCTTTGTGAAACCATCAGCTGCAGTCTCTGTTGGGCTGAGCCAGTTTCTTAACTCTTGAGAGTCGTTCTGGGCTGTGTAAAATCCATGTTATGAGCCATGATCAATTTCCAGTTCACCCTGCCATCCATTCCTTGTTCYGTTATCTCCAGGCTAAAACTAGAGTAGAGAGACAGTCTTTTAATAAGACAGTAGTTCTTTCATTCTGCAGCTAACAAAAACAAAATAAAATGGGATTTCTCATTTRTGCTATATCTTATGGAAGTGAAAAGAGCATAGAATAATTGTAACCAAGATAAATACACAAGTCATAACCTTTCTAGCATAACTATGCATGTTTCTAGAAAATTAGAATGTCAATGAGCTAAAGGTAATTTGTTCGGGATGCCAACAGAATGATAAGTCTGACTACTYGAGTTTTTTCCTCATTAGATAGTTTCAGTAAGGCTGAAAAGTGAATRTTGTTGGTTGGAAGAGCTTTGTACATCTTTGCAGATACACCTCGACCTACCTTTCCCCCAGCAATCTATATGGCAGTTTGTTTTTTGAGGCAGAAATGCTAAGTTAGGGATGTGGTGACATTTCAGAGACATTTAAGTATTCTTTTTGGAAGAAGAAAACTTGTATGGTGTGTCATGGTTAGTCCTGTTTAGTTGAATTTCAAGTAACATTCCTCCATTATAGTTAGGCTTTCTGCTGTCGAAATTTGTTGTTCTTTAAGATGAATATTTCCCTCTTGAGACAAAGAATTGATTTATAAGTCATGCTGAAGGTAGGATTGTAACATGTRAGATGATTGGCATGCCCCATTCAGYGGGCAGGTCCCCTGTGGCCGTGCATTTTGTTTTTAGAGCAAAAGAGCTGTACAGTCTTTCATCCACAATGTGCCTCAAGAGCTTGAACTTCCACAATTTGTACTCATGTGAAACCCACATTGAAGCCCCATGGGTGTTTGCTTGCATGAAGAGTGGTGACTTTTTTTCCAGCTCTTTCACAGCTGGAAAAAGTAGTGTCCTTATTATTTCAGTCAGTTCACAGTATTCAGAGCCCAAAAGTGTGATAGGCAGTTTGCAGAACAAGTAAAGAAAAAATGGCTCTTCCTCAGCAGAAATGTAATTTTCGTCTGAATTGCAGTACAATCACAATAAGAAAAGCCAACTGAGGAGACAAGGCACAGAAATTATGGTTTGGCATTTTACCAAAAATATTTTGAGCTGCATGTGCTTCAGTGGTCACTGTTGACATGACTGAAACTCCTCTTTGTTTCCATGTGTGCTGTTGTCACTGTCTGTCTCTTCGTAGCTGCCAGCTGTCTTTTCCTTCATTCTCCTAGACTCTGGGGCAGTGACTCTCTAAGGTACTCTCTAAAGAGGTCTGGCCTTTAGTGACACTCCTAGGCCCTGTGGGGGAATAAAGTGTTTTAAATWATCCATTAGTCTTCCTTGGTACMTGTTWRAGCAATTTTATYGACAGATGATACTGGGAAYGTGAATTTCAGTGAATTTCTTTGCYTTTACAGGCCAAGGCAACCTCGAAGGCAACCTCAGACCTTGGCATGTAACAGCTTGGGTTCAAGGAAAGGACAGCAAGGATTTGAGAGAGTCAGAACTGGAGCTGTATTCTCAGCCATAATCTAGAAAATGAGACACTGGTTAAATTTATAGATGACCCACAACTGAAAGGAGCAGGGACTCTGCTGATGTCGTGAATGGCAAAACTTTGCTTCAGAGGGGCCTTGGTAAACTTTAGGAATGTCTAAACAGGAGCCTTGTGGAGCCATCAGAAGCAATAAGTTCTGCTCTTGCCACTAGGATTTGCATGGTGCAGTATCCCATTCCCTAGGCTGGTAAGTGACGGCCTTGAGTAGTCCTGCTAAAGAGGACCTGCAGCTTGTGGAGGACCAACCCATAACAAATATGGTAGGCACTCATCTAAAATAAGATAGGAGGAAGACATCCAGCTGTGAGAAGTTACTAATTCTGGACCAGTCATTGGTGGTGAGGCCAYACCTGGACTGCTGTRTTTRGCCTTGGTTTCKYTTCCCAGGTCAAGGGGGATGTGRGGAAACTGGCAGGGCCCAGTGGGGCTTCCATGTGTTCAGGGAGGGAACTGGGCTTGCTTAGGCTGGGGGTAGGTGAGCTGAAGGTGGCCACAACCACCCAGCAAAGAGATACAAAGAAGGCAAAGCCAAATACTTCTCCACCATAGCAGAGAACACAATGTGCAGTAGCAGCAGCTTCCCATTTGGGAAGTCCAAGTTGGATTTCACAGGTTGACCAGTGAAATCAGGGTGCAGTGCTGAAACAGTTTGCCTAGAGAGGCTGTCAAATAWCCATGCCTAGAGGCTTTTGAGACTTGGCTGAATGAAGTTGAAACTGCCCTCACCTAGTGTTGGTAATGATTCTGTTCAGGGTATTGGATAGAGACCTATGGAAGGACCTTGCAGTTCCTGTGGGTTCTGTGATCTCATTTTAAAACAGTGACAACAGTGGACAGGCTGTTTGCTTCTTTGTGCTGGAAGGTCTTTGAGAGGCCAGAATTGAGAACAGACACCTGGAGTGCAGTCTACTGAGATCTCATCCCACCACRACATGGAGCCTTCATCTGAACCATAGTCCCTCCTTCACCTGTGCCACTGTCTCTAGAATAGAAAGGAGMAGGAAAGGCAGATTAGGTAGAGTTTTAATTAAAGATTTAATAGCAAGAAGCAGATGAAACCGGCTCTTTCAAATAAATGTTGCCATCATAAATAAGATTTTTGACAATTGGGCAGTTAAGACTACTAATTCTGTGTGATCCTGATTTTACCATGTTATGYGGCAAGCCTCTGACTTTCATATAGTCTTTTCCAATTTGGAAAATGAATTTTTAGCATCCTGAGGAGTAAGCATTTAATRTTTCTGTAATGTTTTGAATTTATCAAATGCTGTCTAAGTGTGAACTTTAAATGTGTTGTTGGAGAAAACATAAGTTGTCAAAGGCCCAGGGAACAGAAACTGTGTAAGCTGGTGGAATCCTCTTCTGTTATTGATTGCCTCAGAATTTTTCAGCRTGTCTATCAACATTCAGAGAAGCTCTGACTTGGTGTCAGACCTAGGGGAAAGGTCCCCTCACTTGTCTGCTCATTGACAACTGGTATTTGGTGAAGCTTGCTTTTTTCTTACACATGAATATCAAGTGGGGGTTTTGGGTGAGCAAAAGGAAGACCAGCAGCCAGGACAACTTTCACAGTAGAGCAGAGAGTCCTCAAAAAGTTTCTGCCATCTGCATTTCTTTCCATCTTCTAGTTGGTGTGCCAAGGCACTTTCCTCCCTTTTCAYCCTTGCAGTGATGACTTAGGAAAGCACAGAAAGTACGAGGAAGCTCTAGGGCTAAAAGATGGGTGAAAAGGGCTCTGCCAAACAGAACTGGCATGCAGAAGTGATACCTGAGTTACTGACAGGAAGGTGGATGGAGCTGGTGTGGACTAGAGATGGAGGAAGGATGGCTGAACTTCAGGATGGACAGGGATTTGGTGACAGATGCTTCATGCGATGAGGCATTTAACAAGCTCTGGATAGAATCATCACGTTCCCCACCACTTATAGTGACAGCTGGCCAGCTAATAGATCCCTGGCACTGTGTGCATGGATGTACATGCATGTATGTGGGGAAGACGACAACAACAACAAATTGAAATGTATGAGACATTAAGCTGCATCATCTGGTCATGATTTATCTTATTTATGTTATCTATGAACCAATGTCATGCTTCTCCAATGATCTGAGTTATGACTCTTGTGCACTTAAAGCTGACATAATGGCAGCTTCTGTGTGATAAGTTTAATCCTGACAGAGAACGCAAAAGGAGAAATGTTACACAACTGAGATCTAATTAGGTGCTTTTTCTTGCACTTTTCTAGTTCTTCAGAGGACTAACTTGCAGTACTAACTACTCTATTTAACTKGGTCTCTGACATCACTGAACTGCTGTGAGTGGCTGTAATTCTGTTCCAGGCACATTTTTATTTAGGTACTTGTGCATCACAGTATTGCTGAACTTAATTTTTAACCTTCCAACCTCCTAAGTGTAATCAAATAAGCACACTCAAGGGCAAAACAGCAACTAGAGACATGGTAGTAGGCTTCCTGTCACACCATCCTCTTAACCCCTACACACAYTGAGCTCCTGAACAGGCATTCTGCCTCTGTTTCTACTGACAGGACCAGCTTCCTCTCAGCTTTTCCCTTTAGGTCTGTCTTACTCACGATAACACAAAATTCTCCCATCCTCTAGTCTCAGAACAGGCATCTCAAAAGCAACTTGCCATTTGCCTCTGTCAGCAGCAAAGGAGAAGATGCATGTTGGTTAATCAGCTGTGCAAGGCTGAATTATTTAAAGACTCTTCTGTCATTCTCTAGGAAAGATTTTAATTTCAACATTGAATTTTAAGTTTTTAATTAACTAACTACTTTTTTTCAGTTCAGTGCTTTTTAGCTGGGAGCTAACGTTGCTGAGTCATTTAGGAATTGGGCTGTAACAGCATCTGGCTCTAGCTCTTGTTACAGAAGGCAATACCTGGAGCTTTTAATTGTTTTCTTCTTCCATCTGACTTTCCTTTTGGAAAACTGGATCTGAACTGCTTTGTGAGAAAAACATCTTTTATTGTTTTCTGTCTAAAGAGTACTGTGATGAGATTCAGCTTTTCCATATGACTATGCTAGGGATTATTAGAATTTAAACTGATAAATAATAATATATCTTTAAAGGGTGTTCATTTTGACTTCAGCTCACGCACTGCACCTGAGCCTAGGGAAGTGACAGGGGAAATCTGTGAAAGATTTGTATGAAGGTCACTGCTAGGAGGCTCTTTCCTCTGTGTGTAAGGCTTCAAGGTTGCCTCCACAACAGTTAAAATAATACAGAAAATTTCTGGGATTGGGGTGTAAGAAAGGAAGGACTCCTGTCTTTCCTAACTTCAAGCCACATTTGTGCAACACTGCTGCAGTTCCCAAGGGTGACCATGAACRCTAGTTATTTGAGGGACAAGGTTTTATGAGCAAAGCCATCAAATTTAAGAGAAGTCATATGGGGCAAATCAAATTTCCTTGATGCTTTAGTAACAGGACAAAATTTTACTTTTTTTTTTTTTGATGGATTATTTGCCTTCCCCTTTATACTTGGCAAATGCAAAATACTTGAAATAGAAGGTAACTTTTAAACAGTTTTGACTTGCAGATCTCAGCTCAGATGCCAATCTTGGCTGTATGCTGTTTGCAGTTGTTTAATRTCTGTCCTAACTTGTCCATTTGTAAAATGTATGACATGCCCACCACAGTTAGTATGAATTCATTAGTGCTTCTGAATTGCTCTTGCATCATCCAGAGAAACGTGCTCACACTCCTGCTTGGTATTAGAAGTGAAATCCCTGTTCTATTTCAGCTAATGTCAGGAACTCTGATCRACTCCCAAAGAGGCAGGATATCATCCAATTACCATAATTAGATTGTTAAGAATTGTTCAGCTCCAAATTTTGTAATAATTCAGAGGCTGTTACCTTCATGAATTTTAAGTCAGATGCAAGTATAGCAGGTTGCAAATCTTCTGGTGCTTATGTAGTCACATTGCACTCAGCACTGGAGACCATTCACATTCTTCATATTCAGCACATTTTGGAGCCTTGATGAGGCAATTAGAAAATGTGTGTATATAAGCCCAGAAAAAGTRTAACAGAATCTTTTCTTTAATGTTKTCACTCAGGTAGTGCCCAGTTCTTTCATGGCTTTTGCCAAMTATTGAGCTCCTTCTATGAGAGTTTTGCTTGAATAGTTAATTTGAAAGTCAAGTGTGAAATGAAGAATGCAAARACCAGCTCTGTGGGATGTTTTGTGATACTAGTGGAAATGTTCTCTCCAGTCAGCATCTCTATAGACTATAAAATTTGATTTAAATAATTTTTTTCTACTGTACAGTCCCCAACCGATATTGACTGTTAATAGTTTTTACAGCYCTAATTTAATCTGGTAGAATATTGAACTTGTACGTGAAAGGYAATAAAATTCTTTTAGTAGGAAGATGGAGTTTATGTTCAGAATAACAATCTGTCAGTTTTGCAAAGATTGTTAAATTGCTGCTTTATAAGTGTGATCAGATTAAGTCAACCTAGCGGTTTTTTGAGTCTTTCTTTTCACAGAATCACAGAATTGTTAGAGTTGGAAGAGACCTCAGGAGAGCATCCATTCCGACCCCTCTGCCAAGGCAGGGATATGCTTCTGTGCCACCTGGAGCAGCTGGTACAGAAGTATGTTCGGGTGGGGTCTGAATGTCACCAGGGAGACTCTACAACTTCACAGGGCAGCTGTGCTKGTGCTCTGCCACCTTCAACGTAAAATTCTTCCTCGTGCTGAGGTGGAACTTCTTGTGTTTTAGTTTATGCACGTTGTTCCTTCTCCTGCCACTGGCCACCATGGAAGAGTCTGGCAYCRTCSCCTTGGAACTTTGGGATATTTTGCATGCAYTGATAAGATCCCCTCTCAGTATTCTCTTCTGCACACTAAACAGGCTCAGATCCTGAAGTCTCTTCTCACGAGAGAAACCCCTTACCATCTTTGTGACCATCTGCAGCAGTTCCATCTGTCTTGCACTAAGGAGCTCAGAACTGGACCCAGAATTCCAGATGTGGCCTGGCTAGGGCCAAGTAGAGAGGYAGGATCAGCTCCATTTCCCTGCTGGCCACACCCTTCCCACTGTGTTCCAGGATGCCATTGACTCTCCTGGCTGCAAGGTCACACTGCTGGCTCGCAGTCAACTTGTCATCTACCAAGACTTCCTAGTCCTTCTCCACAGAACTGCTCTTTGGTGAGTCAGCCCCACCACATGCTGGAAATCCTAGATCACAACTGCAAGTTGAGAAATTGCCTCAATGCATTTGTCCCAGAAGAGCTTTTTGCTGTTTTCTGCGGTGAAAACTTTGCTGAGGTGCCCTGTTTCCTGTTGTGACTTCTCAGGCTGCTGTCTTTTTGGCCTGCACCCATCTTTCCAGGGCTGCTGGCTCAGAAAGGTCCAAGGATGCAATGGGATTGTACTGACCTTGCTGAGCATCACGAGGTTGTTGAGCAGAAGAACCTGACCTGGCTCTGTCCATGCTTTTCCCTCCAAGATTGACCAGGAAGCGTTTAGGTTATGAGCAGTTCACAGGGTGCATTCAAAGCTATTGGGTAGCTGTCAGATGACCAGCTTTTCCAAGGGCTTGCAATAGGATTTCCAAGTTTACCCAGTTCCTAGGGCCAAAGGAATGGCTCTGTGTTGAGAGCATGTCAAGGTTGCCTCAGCATTCACTGGCACGAGTTTCAGGTGGTTTGTGCATCCAAATCACATAAGGATGTTGGGCCAGAGATTGTAGGAATGGGCTTCACTGCTGATATGGGTTTAAGTGTAGGCCTATCAGTTTGTATTTCTTAATTTTAAAACTTTTTTGGACAGGTGCTTTGTTCATAGTGTGTCTGTGTGTGCATAGTACTTCATAATCATTTTCTTGTTTATAAATCTGTTACCTCATTAGTCCTGAACAGTAGAACTTGAAGCTGTCTTCCCCACCTCAAAAACATCTTACTGCTAAGCTGATAAAMCATGGTGTGACATGAATATTAAGATGTTGTAAACAAGTTTCTGAAGGATCAACAGCAAATTTTTCTGCAGGATGTATTAATTTGTCTTGTAATATTCCTTTTATGTCAACTGCAGTAATCTACTGTGCTTAAAGCATAAATATCTTTTCATATGTGTTTGTCTGAAGTGATAGCAAGTTTCCAGAGATGTTATCAGACACAATATATGAAGATGAGTAACACCATTGCCTTATGACTACAGCTATTTAGAAGACAAGGAAAGATTATCATTAGAAGCCRAATATTATTGGTAGGTTTGTCACACAGTATGTGACTGTTTAGAGGGAATATAGAATAAAGTATTTGCATTTAGACTAGCGCTTTCTGGAACACCACACAGCAGCATTAGCCAGTAGGTTTTCAGTCATATAATGCAAACATGGATATATTTGGGGAACATACTGACTGCTGTTCCCTCTGCAAACCTTGASTTCTGTGCGACAGTGATGATGAATGAGCTCAAGACCCCAGAGTGCTAAGTGCCTGGGTGTGTGGTTGCAGTTACAATTTCATTATTTTAACTACATCTCTTCAATATCACCATTGCATTGTGCAGCCAGGGTCCAAATTAAAACCTGTAGCAAGACTCCTGCAATGACTCATTGGTGATGACAAGTAACAGACCCTCCAGAGTCCTGAGCAGCAGGATGTGACACTGGCAGCACAAACCATGATGGGGCCTTTCATCTCGACTTAGGTCCCCTGGTATCTAAACAGCAGCAGAAGTTTGGTGGAAGCTACAGTGCTTTTTCTGTCAATTCACCCATGGGCATCCCAAGAGTCTTATTAGAGCTGCAAACCAATAGGAGAAAATACCTGCAAGGAAGTTCTAGCTGGAACCTTAAGAGTCTTACGGTCTGCAGCACGATCTCAAAGCACCCTCATGGTTTCCCACTGTAGGGAAATACAGGTGAACAGGTAGCTTTTGGTTTTGCTGAGAAATTCTCCTGCTGTGAAAGAGAATATTCTTGTATCGCTTGGCATGGGATGTGTAATCGATCTCCAGGTGATCCTCTAAGTAGCAGTTTCTAGGCTGATCCTGGAAATGATGGTCATACTGATCCTGTGGGGGAGCATTGCAGGGAACAGTGTCAAGCAGTGCCTGAGAGATTGTGCTTTTGAGGGAAGGGGGAAGCATAGGGATTTGTGTTCAAAATATATCATTTTTCACATCAGATACATTAATTATTCCTTTGTGGGTGACATGGTTTAATCCCAGAATCTTCAAATTCGCTGTGTAAGAAAATGTCTGTGGTGTTAAAGCAAGAACCCCCATTTCAACTTTGGAAAGTCTTCCCATAACACTAGAGCTAAATGATACTCTAATAGTTCCTTGCTTGGCACTTACAAACTAAAAGAGCAGTAAGAACAAAAAAGGGAACACAGCTGCTGACAAGGAAATCAACCCATGAGATAACTAAGCTTTCAAAAACAAGRACAAAGTTGTTTTTATTCTCTCTTTTAAACTAAAATAAACACGTGTATATATATATAAAAAATACAATCTCTCATACCTCTAGTATTTTCCCAGGTAATTGATCTCCCCGAAAGGATGCACAGGGAGGGCATTTCTGACAAGACTGTTTTGGTGARGCCAGTGCAGTGTAATCCATTATGGAGCTGTGTCCCCTGTAGTGATTTCCCAGACACTACATAGCAGCTGGTGTGGGGCTGTTCCTCATGGGAACTGTGTCCTGGGAGAGTGTGCTGGGGTAACCCCACCATGGCAAAATTTTACTCCTTTTAGCAATTTAAATCAGTAGGTACAACTGGTCATGTGAGGAGTAATAAGCTGCACAGCGTGAGCCCTGCAGACAGAAAGTCRAAATAAAAAAGTCAGAACAAAAGGAGATTCGTGACTGTCTCACARATTTGCTGTAGCAGCCACCCTGGTCTACTACTGGACTTCACTGATGTCTCAAACCTGACCTCAAGTCAGGGCATAAGAGGAACTATCCTTGGCAGCTCCCTTGATTTAGAACCAGTTCAAAAAAGAAAGGAAGGAGAGCTGCCTTTGTTTGTTATTTTTAAAATCTGACTCCCTATTGCAAGGCAGTAAGATGTGCAAATGGCTCTTGCACCTGGCAAGTTACCATCAGCAATTATTGYAACACTTAGTGTCTTTCTGCCACCAGCAGAAATCTCTTTGCTCCCTTTCATGTCAGAGATTTCATTGTTCTTATGGGGATGGTAAAATTAAAGCCACAAGATTTACTGCTCTAATTCTCTTTTGTTTGCAACAAAAGGGAGAGACAGGGAAGGAAGATACATGWAGCTGGATTTTGTTTTGTTGGGGATTTTTGTCTTTTACTGACCAACAAAAATAACTGGCAAAAACTGTTTGTTTAAACTCATCAAACAATTCCATTAGCAAYTGTATTAAAGACTATTATTTAGATATAGGAATCGTGTTATTAAGGAAAAAAGCTGTGACTGCATTTCACTCTTCTGTTTGAAAATGTTGACATCTAAGCAGTACATGTATTTCTTCATGTTTCTTTCAGTACAGATGTTTTCTAGTTTTAGATATGTCATTAACATGGTGTAAATGCCAAGAACTCTGTTTCTGAGAAATATGTCAAAAATACTGTTTATGAAAAGTGTATGTATGTGAGGGAAACAGTGTTGGATAGCAATCCAGTTTTCCTTTGTAGCCCTCCCATTATTGCTCTTTGTGTGACCTGAGATGATTTGCCAAATCAGACTTTTTCAAAGGGGACATCTGTGAACACAGATGTAATTCCCATGTTCTAAACCAGCATCTGACAGTGAGCTGTTAAAATCTAAGCTTTTGACTCTCAGTTCAGTGGAGAGAAATGAGAACAATCAAACAAGGATAATTCACCACATGGCTTGTGGAAGGAGGTGAACTGCTGCAGGAGCTCAGAATGGTTGCTTTGCACCTTCTGGTCCAGAGCTTACACACTGAAGTGAAAATGAGAAGGATTCATTTGTAGCTCCTCAACAGTACTWCTTAGACACCCTGGATCTTATGGGCCATGCTCAGTGATGTAGGAGATTGTTTCTCTGAAGCTGAACCTTGGCATTTTCAAAACCAAGCTTCTGTTCTGTCTACAATTCAAGCACATTTTTAAATAAGTTTCAGTTACATCCCTGTTGAGCCTTACTTTCTYTCTCAATGAAATTAAACTCTTCATCAGACCTGCATGTTTTCAGTATTAACAGACAGGCTGTATTAATGGATGCTCCAGGTAATCAAGACAATGAGATTTCATTACCTGACCAGTCTTCCTAGAATTTGTGGAATATCATACTTTTTCTTGCTTTGAGGGTTGGTCCCTTTCATTTGCCAGCTACAGGCCCCAGCGTGCTTGTTCTGTGGACAAATTGATAAATTAGTCAGCTGCCGAAAGGGAGTCATTTGACTCACCTGAAATGAGCAGCAATGGGATGAAAATACATTACCTCAGTCCCACTGGATAAGCCTCAGATGGTRTTGAAATAGAATTAGGCCGAGGGAGTCAATGTAGTGGATAATAATGAAATGTTTAATGTGGATTAGCTGCATATAAAATTAATACATTAGAATGAATTGCTGAAGAAATGAAACTGTGTCAGACCTTGATCCTGTCTCTAATATTAGACTTATAACGTCTGCAGTCTTCTGTTTGCAGAAGAGCRTGAGAAAAGCTACTGAATTTGTGTTCTTTATTTGGGTGAAAGGACTAGATACAGTATAAAGTACTATAAATGAATATGTAAATGCCAGAGCTGTCAAATCAGGATCCAACTAAACCAGTGCTAATATACTTGGGTCTGAACCAGACCTGAGAGGTTATAGACAAGAATCTAAACCTAAAACGCCTTAATCACTTGTGTAGGCTTTTTTCCTTCCGGGAGTTAAATATAAATGTAAGATTTGTTTTGGACCATTCGGAGGTGACTTGAAGTGTTACTTTAATCTTAACAGGTTTTATACAAAATGGGCAAACTTTCCAAATTAGTTGGCAAATATAATCTTTGACTGTGAGGTGTGGAAGGGCTGCAGAATGAGCTGAGACATAAAACTTGAAAGTATTCATCTGTGATCTAGGAGCTCTTGGGGGTTTTCTGATTTTTAAAGCTTTCTTGTCACATCCTCTGTTCTAGGTTCTTTTCTGTTTCTCAACGCATCTGAGAGGCTGAGCCCCACCATCCTAAGCCCTTGGCTGAGGAGCAACAGTGACCAGTGTGTRGTTCAAGTGGCTGTGTACAAGTTTTACCAGCAGAGTGGAGAATATGTTGCTCGTGTCCACCCCATTGATGAGAGCAGCAGTGAAACCCTATTGGAGCAGAGTCCAGAGAAACATGGGTAAGTCTCATCCCCTCGTTTGACTCCCAGCTTGAACTGAGAAAAATCTCTCCACTGTGTAGCAGCAGAGCCACAAAATGCATGCTGCACATCTGAGGGGAGCAGGACACCCCACTGAGGAGATGTCTTGCATGGGTGAAAAATATCATAGAAGGTGGAGATTGGTGCTCATTTTATTATATTTTATATATTTATTATACTTTCTTTATTAGCAAACTTCCAGATCCATGTAATTGAGTCTCTAAGTCAGCACCACATTTATTCTCAGYGCTTGCAGGTACAGATAGAGGATGGATACTTATCCTCAGGTTAAAGATTTTCTGCCTAATGCTCTCTGTGTGATTGCTTTTTACTACTTCTTAACCCATGGATATTATTGGGTTTAGAATATCTACTGAGACTTTGCAGTTTCATGTGCCTGCATACATTTTCAGTTTTGTCTTCACTTCTGTTTTTTTTTTGCCCATAAAGCTGTTCAGAACTACTGGCAGGGGAGGCAAGCTTTTGATCTTTCAAGGGTGCAACTGTTTGAAATGTTTTATCTTCTTTGTGCAATTAATCTTGATGATATTTTAATTAGTCAGACTTCCYGTGTATTCTTTTAAATTTTTGTTAGCAGCAAAACAGCAGGAGATGAACACAGTAAATATTTCAAGATGCTGTAGGAGTAGAGTAACTCAGAATTTAATTTGGATATATGTGAGGCTAATGTTCTACCTGCTCTATATACTGACTCTTTAAAGTTTTTATTTCTTACCTTTGTTGTGAAATGTGTTAAGAAGCATAATTTTTACCACACATCTCAAATGTTCTTTGTTTTGATGTGATAGATTAGAGASTTTCTAATAGCAAATCCTGCTGGCTTGTGCTCATAACAAGATGTGATTATCTGATTACTGTCTACAGAAAATTCTGTATCTTCTAGTAGCAAAAGGAGAATGTGCAATAAAAAGCCTTGCAGGAGATAACCTAACTCATAGAAACAGTTTGAATAGTTGTAATTCTCATATAACACATGGCCTATAAAAGTGAGGAGGAGAGCTTGTGTGTGGATCTAGATCATACTTAGTTCCAGCAACATCATCCAAATTGTAAATTGCTGTTGATGTCTGGGGAGAGGTAATTAGAGGAGCCACAGCAGCTGTCTTTTTCCTTAGCTCTTTGCAAATGCTGTGTTCTGTGTCACAGCTAATAAACATGCTTTGTGCAAAGTGCCTCCTGCGTTGGCTCTGCCACTGCTCCTTGGCACTCACAGGGAATATTGTTGTGGGTAAAAAGACTCTGGTCTGCTGCGTGGAGGAGCTGCAGCTCCAATCYGTGGGTGGGCAGAACGCACCAGGAGCACAGGCAACTGCCAAATGTATGRAGCCTTGGAGGGAAGGGCAAGATTGCTTTAAGTACAGTAACAAATTCCTACCTTTGCCATCTGCTGGACATATCATGGATGCCTCAGCTGTGTGCTGCAGATGGAGATGGTCACCACAGTAAAGAGGGTTTGTGCTTTTACASAAGGTGGCTTTGATTATAGCTTGACTGTCCTATGTGCTTGCCAGAAGTGCAGCCTGCTCCCCAACAGCATCTCTGTGGTGTGGAGGCATAAGGGTGTGCCTGTGGCTTTCATGGGTTTGTATGTCTGATTCTTTGGTACTCCATGTGCTGGAAAACTCCAGTTGGACCAACCAGCTGGTTCATTTCCCCCTCCTCCTTTGGTCCTGTCCCTTCACTACAAGAGGCAGTATCTCTTCTCTCAGCTCAGCAAGGCAGAAAAACTGTGCTACTGTGCTCACATAAATGTCACATGGGGATGGTTAAATMGCTCCTCACAGATGAGAAGGTAGCAATTTGTCACCATTTGCCCTGATCCTTCATTCCAGAATTTGAGTGCTCCTCCTTTGTTTGGAGGGGTTATATTAGCTATTCCAGCTCTGATAACAAAACATGTTAATCTCRCTTTTTAAAGAGTCCTTTTTCCTTTAAATGGGAATCCAGTATAGCTGATCAAAAGTCAAGAATAATTCAATGGAGTTCTTAAATGAACTAGCAATCCTACAGTGGAAATCTGCTCTGTTCAATATTTTATTTTGTCTTGGAAATTGCAAACAATTGTGTTCTTTTATAATGAGTTCTTTGACCATGCTATAACCAAATAATTTCTAAAATTKTATAAGGATTTTAGCTCTAGGCACAAAGTAATTGAATTCCTCAATGATGAGTCTGTGCTAGAAATAAAAAACACTTGAAAGTTTCACAGCTGACTCTTCTTTGATTCTATGTGCTTTATATATTGCTTTGCAAACAAGGTGTAAAGTGTGCATAGATGCCAGCCACTTTGTATGTGCAGTAGTGAGTCCATGCCATTGCTTGAAATGAAGTTCATAGCAGGAAGAATGTGTTTTATTTTAAAAAAATGCATCTGAAGGGTGATAAAGCAATAAATTAATACCAGGGTGGATTTTCTCAGATTTTAATATATGCACACCATTCATATCTTCTTTATATTTTTTTCTTTTTAAGTTGTACAACCCAAATTACATATATTAAAATTTTACAATGCCTTCACAGTTCACCTGCATTTACAAGCGGAAAAAAAGCAGATGCTGTCAGGTATTACTATTTCATTCAGGGTGTAAGMCAAGGCTTTGGTTGACAGCACTTGAGGCTGATCTTAAGCAGAATATATGTAAAGCCATGAAGTGGTATTAGGTAAAGACAGCATGGCACCCAAATACTTAATTGTTACCAGATCTCACCCATGTTGCCTGTGTGTAAATTACTAGGTATGGTTATGCATAGACTCAAAGCAGAACTATGGATGTTCTGTTTGCTTCTCTGGTCTCATTCTTAACAAAAAAACAAAACAAAACAAAAAATCAACCAGCTGCAGCCTGTGGACTGGAGCTGTAMGAGTTCTGTAATGAGCCAGAGGGGTTACAAAACCATTGTATGGAAGACACCTGTTTGTTTTATTTTCTTRCCTGACATAGTTCACTGCAGCTGAGGTATTGCATGCACGAAGAAAGGTGGCTAAGCTAAGATGCATCACACTGCAGTAGGGTGGGGCAGATGGAACACAGACCAGGGACAGAATGGCTGAAATGATGGCTGGGAATGGTTCCTGAGTGATGAATGCCAGATGCTGGCAAAGGGATACTTGTTTTGTGGTACACAGAAACTCTGCCAAATACAGTCATAAATTTTATACATAATATTTACCAGAATGCTTGCTATTCAGAAGGTAACTATGTCCTTGTTTATCAGTTCAGCAGAATTGTACACTTTGTTGTGTTACTATTATTTTTAAAGAGGACAAAGGTCTTACTCCAATTTACCTTCCCTAACTTAACTCCTAAAAAATCAGTAGGACTCCTCTGGGGAGCAATACATCACTGTGTTCTATTAGAGTTATATTTGTTGCATGGCAGTGTTTCTGGCTGCTCGGAGTCTGCGGATGTTTTTGATGTGGTTAGTCTCTTCTGACATCTCTTGCAATTCTGTTGGGTTTTACAAGCACCCGCAGATGATACAGGGAGAGAACCAGYGCACTGCTATTGATCCTTTGTAATGGCAAAAGAGTTGTTATAATTCCTGCCATGGAGCACAGCACTCTCTGATTTATCTCTAATGACACCAGATGTGGGCACTATCTTTTGCTGTTTTTCTGTTCCCATGGTGCTGTACACAATCCTTTCTTGCTATTTAATGGGGTTCCCATTTTCTTTTTCTGTAGGTGAGGAGACATCAAGTATGTTTATGTTGCATATTGGTAATTTAGCAAAGCAGAATTGCTGCTGCAGTTTGAACATTGACTTCTGGRTGCTTGTCAGACTGTCACTGTGGCCACTGATTTAATTTCACCTTTCATTTTCTTCCCCATGTGTTAAATTTATAATTATAAAGCAAGTTAGATTATAAGTGTGCTTAGTAGAGTGGAGAAAACACAAAGGAAATCAAGGAARTCTTGTCAGCAAGGTTAGAGTTTGTAATAAAGGATTGATTTTCATTTCTTTAGATCWGTGTATTTTAGAGAAATTAGAATTGGGCAAGGACAAAATTATCATGGTTCATTTTAATTACCATTATTACTTTATACTTCCACTTGCACTATTAATGGTGAGCTGTAGTATTATATGTTATATATCAAACCAAACTTTTTATAATATATAAAAATATATTGTTTGATATGTAGTATATAATACTATATACTATTTTTATATAGTATAAACTGTACTTTTTATAAGAATCTAGTAAATGACACCTAATTTCAATATGTTCTTTTATTGTAGACCTCCCTCATCACCAAGCTTGAGATTGGTCTGAATACCTTTATGTAGATATGTGAAGATGTTTCTTAAATAAAATATGAGATGTGAACATGCATGTATGAGAAAGGAACTCATAAAACAGGAATACTTCACAAAGCCGGTACTTCAGTAGGTGTATGAATACTGGTGCTCAGAGCACTTCCAGCAGAGAAAGTTCACCTGGTTCTGAAGGTTGCTGCAAATCATGATAGGCTATTCCCTTTCTGGCATCTGCAACTTCTCTTAAGATTGATTGCATTGATAGATGTCAAGGAAAATATGTGAGGGAATCAGTAGCATCTGTCACATTTGACCTTGGGGCTTGAAATCTGAAGGTTATTTCTTGTACTAGTTTTGTTCCTTTTCCTTCTTTCTTACCASTAGTTTCAGTAGCCTGTCTCAGAGACCGGGGGCTTAATAGAAGGAATTTTTTTGTTTGTTTTTTATTATTTTTGTGAGGTTGGGGGATGTTTGTTTCCCCTTCTCCTTGAAAAACYTCACTAAATTCAAGCTTTTGTTTTGAAAATGCCTGGGCTAAGACATAAAAAGAATGAAGACCAAATTCTTAGTGCATATTTGGGGCATTTAAACTTATTTTTAAGCATCAATATAAGTCTCAAAACCTACAGGACACTTTTATTCTTGGACAATTCTAAATTAGGAGTTTAAATGATTCAGTTCAAACTAGGCATTTGAGAAATTCAGCTAATCCAGGAAAATAATTTGGATTTATGGATTCATTAGAAACTAAGCTCCCTCACCCTGATGGCCAGGCAACACTTAAATTAAAATCCTTAATTTTAGAGAGATAACTTCAATTGTTCTAGACAGAAAATTAGCATTTACATTTTCTCTGTGGTATTACCCACTAGTCAACTTTTAGTCCCATTCAGTCTGTGAAATTAAGTGTAAAGGATAGAAAAAAAAGGGGAAAGAAAAGACAAAGTTAGTGTTGTTTTCCACCCTTCCCTTTTCAAAGGATACTGTACTTGATACMTAGGAAGAGTCAGTTCGATATCTTTGAAAGCAAATGCTTGTATGTGGAAAAAGGATTTTCTTCTCCACCTAATGAACTTTTGGTCCTTCCAAAAGTACCTCAGGTCTAGACCTGAGGAAAGCTCTAACTCTGTTGGTCATGGCACTTTGAGGAGTTCCTTGCTATTTAGTTTTCAGTTTGTGCAGCATCACAGAATCAGTTAGGCTGGAAAAGACCTCTGAGATCATGGAGTCCAACCTTTGTCCAAACACCACTGTGTGTCAACTAGGCCATAGCACCAAGTGCCATGTCCAGTGTTTTCTTAAACACCTCCAGAGATGGTGACTCCACCACCTCYCTGGGAAGCCCATTCCAATGGCTAGTCATCCTTTCTATGAAGGAATTCCTCATAATGTCCAACCTTAGCCTCTTCTGGTGCAGCTTGAGACTGTGTCCTCTCACCCCATCACTGGTTGCCTGGGAGAAGAGATTGATTCCCACATGGTTACAGCCTCCTTTCAGGGAGTTGTAGAGAGTGATAAGGTCTTCCTTGAGCCTCCTTTTATCTAGGCTAAACACCCCCAGCTCCTTCAGCTGCTCCTCACAGGAGTTGTGCTCTAAACCCTTCACCAGCTCGTTCTCTGGACACACTGCAGCACCTCAATGTCTTTCCTGTAGTGAGGTGCCCAGAGCTGGACACAGGATTTGAGGTATGGCCTGACCAGTATAAATGACAACACTGCCCTGGTCCTGCTGGCCACACTCATGCTGATCCAGGCCAGGATGCCACTGGCTTGTGTTCAGCACTACCAGCCAGCACCCCCAGGTCCTTTCTGGCTGGCCAGTTTTCCAGCYACTCTGCCCCCAGCCTGCAGTGCTGAAGACCATTGTTGTGGTCAAAGTCTAGGTCCAGCTCTTGGTCTTGTTGAACCTCGTATTGCTGGGGAGACTTACATTAAAATCATTCAGGATCTGGAAGGTAAAATACAGCACTGCAAAGTTTTAGGTAGTAATATGAACCCAGTATCCAAATGCCTGCGCATTTTCAGACCATTTTCCCATTCCACTTGGGTACAAGATCGTGTGGCTGAAGTTGTCACTTTGACTCTAGGGTGAAGTAAATGTCTGTACACAACTGTTTTAAAAGTCTTGGTTTTGTTGCCGTTGAAGTGCTCTGTTATTACTTGAGATAAACATGGGTCCTTTTTGGAGACTTTTTTTTTTTTTGTGCTTTAGAGCATGCGTTATTTTTCCATGTAGCCTTAACACAACAAAGGGCTCCAGAAAGGTTTGCTGTGTTATCAGTTGATATTAGACTGTAGCCCCTTATTTTTTCTTACATCTATATGGAAGTGAACTATTTATTACAATTAATGATGTATTAATGTTACTAGAAACTGAATTTTGAGTGCCATTCACTATTGTGGCAGATAATATTGTGAAGGAACAATGTCCTATGACCTCTTGGACCAAACAAAGCCAACCAACTTAATTCAGTAGTGAGTAATTGCAATTACTTTTTTTAGCAGTCAATCTCAGTCCCAATCAAACTGATGGAAAATCAGTTTGGGGAAATGTGGGGGAGAAGTGCTCTTTCTTTTCTTGTAATATATGTTATCAGACAGTTATTAGCTGGCAGTGCTGCCTTTTATTGATGTTTGCTAGATTCATGCAAAYGGAAAGACCAAAGCTGTGTAGCATACCTCCAATTACAACATTGAAACAGGACGGAGCACATAATTTTAAAATTGAAATAAAGTAGAGGTGTGTGTTAAATGAGGTGCGTGTCAAAYGTGAAAATTTTGTTTACTACTGAAGCATATTAMTTACTCTATAGAGAATGGGRRAAAAAAAGGAAAAAGAAAAGAGAAGTGTGTTACTCAGGGTAAGAGCTCACTTTTTACCAAGTTGAATAGCCTTTTCTACTGCTTTAAACATACTGCTGAACACACTGTAGTGTAGGAGGACTGGGGTGGAGGGCTGGATTCCCAGTATGCAAGGATCCTTGTCACTTCCCAAATAATCATAGAACCTTTGACCCTGGAGCTACTTCTGTGCAGGAAACTTCAGAGTCTGGCACATCTGAYTCTGTAGACATGATGCCAAACTGACCACACCAAGAGAGTTTTGCCATCCTTTGTTCCCTTAGTTTGGATATTTGTTCTTGGAAACCAAAAATTCMTTAATATAAATCACTTCTTACAGGGCTAAAACAAATTCTTCAGACCACTCTGAGCAACCTAATCCAACTTTTATACTGTCCAAATCCTGGGCACAAAGATTTGTCATCCTAAACTTTTTCACCTTGTATCCTTCAGAATTATTTTCAGGTTCCTATTCTCTGGTTGTTATGCTATTCTCACTTTCCAAAGTATGGGTTGGCTTCCCCCCCACATTCTCTAATTCTTGTTTCCATGTTTTATAGATCTTGTATTTTCTTCTCTACACAAAGGCTTCTACTTCAATTTTTTAAAGTAATTCCAAACTAATCTTCACAACCTCATGTTGATGTTAGTCCATGCTGCACTTCYTATCAGTTTGGACATGTCAGGAAGAATTCAGTTTTGATAAAACCTAAACAAGCAATCCACCTGCCACACATCCACACACCACCCAGCCTTGTCTTCCCAAGCCTGCACAAACACTTCTGTTTGTCATCTTTCTCTTTGTTTCGGTGTCCTTTCTGCTATATAAAATTGTAACAGTCTTTTTTCTCTGTCCGAGCATCTTTGCCCATAGCCAAATGCTTCCAACATTTGTTTCCAGACACAAGGCAATTAATATTGCCAGCCTTGTTTCTAGTTATTTTTCACTCCCCTCCAGCTAAGCTCTCTGTCATTCTGCTGCTGGCCAAGTTTTATGACAAGCCTCTGGTATAATTGCTTTCTGTATCTCCCACTTACTTTTGACCTTAAAATCTTTCTGAGTTCTGTGCAACCTGCTCTGTGGCTGTCCCATTTTGGAACATGGCTTTGTCATTGTGTGCAATTTCCTTGGGGCTTTCCCTGCTAATGCTTCAGACTCTCCTCCTTATCCAAGGCAAATCTACCCKGCTGTAGGAAGTACTGTAGAAGATTTACAAGGTAATATTCCTGCTTTCAATTTCAGAGAGGAATTAASTAGGTGCTGATAACTTTGCAAGACYACAAAATAGTGTCCTTAACCCATCCACCTGCTAAAAGCATTCCTGTAGTGGAAATGCTGATTCTGCATTCTAAGTCAGGTTCTTCTGCATTCTGTGTCAGGTTCTTGGCTATCCCCCTGAAATTCTCAATGGTGTTCCAAGACTTGCAGCACMGGTTTCAAGTTTTGTGGGGCAGCTTTGCACCCTCACTTTAAAGAGCACTGTCTGTGATTTTGCTGATCATCAGAAATGTTGGCAATTATTCTCAAGTGCTGGTAAATCGTGTGTTTTCCACACACACAAAAAAAAGAGAGAGCTCTGATAAACTTGACCTCTAACTTACAATTTGCTTCTGTATTTTAAAAAAATCAAAGGCTTATTCAACAGGAATTAAGAAACTAATTTTTAATAAATCCCCACATGGGAAATTGAGTGAAGGCTTAGAAATTATTTAGATTCTGATGCGTGCTGTAGCGGCAGTAGCTTGAAATTCCTTTCAGTGATTGAGGAAAGCACTGCATGACTTTCCACAGGGATACAGTGAGGACTGAGCTGTATGACACCAGTGTGAAGCACTTTGCAGAGATTYTAATTTAAAACTCATGTACTGTATTTGTTAAATAGTATTGCTCCTGCCTGAAAACATTTTTCTGTCAAATAGCTACCTTTGTTTTGTYTTGAATTTTATTGCCTTCTGTAGCACACATCTAATAGAATAGAAATTATATTCCTTTAAAAAAATACTTTTTCAAGACCTCTTTTTCGTACTAGCAGGGCAAACCATTATTGTCAGCAGCTACTCTAGCAAAACATGGGGTTTGGGGGTTGACACCAACACCAAAGGYACAGGTTTCAGACAGCCTTGTCAGGTTTGTTTTAAATAGTGCTTGAATCAGGTTATTTCTTCMTTTGTGCACTTTTGTAGAAGGCTTTCCCTGCACTGTGCTGATTGTTCTTCAGTRTAGGGAAACCATGAACATTCATGGCTTGCACAGTATCTTTTGGTATTTTGTCTAGAGAAATGAACAGTTCTCCCCACCACATTTGGAAGTGCTGGACTTTTGGTTTTTTCTCTCAAAGGGTTGTGTTCCTGTGTTTTACTTTATAGAGGCTGGGTTGTCTGAGTCATCAAGAACAGTTGCCAGCTTTTCCTAAGCATCAATCTATAACTTATGGTATTTGTTGTGTCTTAGATAAGACTGACTAAATACGAWTTTCTGTTGGGAACAGCAGCAATGACGTTTGTCTGCTGAACATAATTGGAGATTTCCTGATCACCCCAGCTTGGTGTGCCATTTGTCCTGATGGATTCAGGCCACAAAGATGCATAATAAGGTTTCTTTGGACAGAGCAAAGATTCCTAGCTGGGACTTGAACCAGCAGCATGTCTGTCATCCTTGGTGAACTTCATATGAGGATAAGATTGCAGAAGACCAGCCCAAGTCTAAATTTTTCACAAAGCWATGAAGTTTTTATGACTCTGCTTTGTCTAGCAATGAATACAAGCAGCAGAATAAATGGGACAAAGTCAACCGCCTCTTGTATTCTGATCAGTGACCAGTTATTATGGTGCCTTTATAACAGAACAAAATTTCACTAAGGGGGAGATTTTATCAAAATATTTGCATTGAAATACTTTTTAATAAGGAACCAAGTAATCTGATTTTCTTTGGAAGAAGGAAATTCCAAGTGCAGAAGCTTCCCTAAGCAGTGTGCTTGCTCAGAGATGTTAAGATAATTTYAGTTAGATAATTGTTGTCGGTACATTAAGTGTAATGGACAACCTGATTATTTTTAAGATGTTAAAACATCCTAAGAGTSCCTAACTAAATTTACTGCCACACCAGAAAATAAAACCATGAGATGATTTTAATTTAAATGTGTTCTCAAATCTAGCTACTGGGGTTTTTTTGCATCTCTGCCCCTTTCTTCTCTAAATGTCTGTCTTTCCGAGGGCTGTGATTTTGGAGGTGTGGGCTAATGCTTTTGACATCCCAGATCCATATCAAAACCATGATGATTGCAATTTGTTATTATTTCATGCCAGATGAGCTGTTTAGAGGCTCATTTCTTAGTGGTCTCTAAATTACTTCTGACACCAGATGATTTCCCTTTTTTATAAAGGGTACTTGGGCTCCTTTCATTCCTTTATGCAATTTCTCCAGGTCAGGGCTGGGATATGTATGTGTCTCTCTGAAAAGGCATAGACTGCTCTTAGTTTCTGGTTTAGATACAATCAGACCACTATCCATATAATATTTTTCAAGAGCATCTTGCTTTCTTTTTTACTTATTGCCTGCCACAACTGTTCTATTATGAAAGGGGAAAAATATCCTACAGAATTTTACTGACCTTTTTCCTTAATAATTCAAAAATTGAGAGATTGGTGTGGTATTGGCTGACAGAATTTCTGTCTTCCCATCAGATCTTTTATCTATTCTTGATATTCCCAGGGATCACTTCTGCCCTATTCCCTCCATCTCAGCACTCTTTCCTGCTAGTTTTGTATTCCAGGCTTTTCTTCTAAATGGTCTTTCTAAACCCTCAACAAGTTCCATTTTCTCTCTCATTTCATCTTCTCTCCCTCTCTCTTGCTTCTGTCCTGCTTGTCTTTGACTTGGATATATTTCTTAATCCAAATTCTGGGTCCAAAAGCTGGAAAAATATCATGGCTTAACTGTGAAGAAAATTAACTCTACCCCGGTCCAAACTAGCACAGGGAGGCTCTGAGCAGCTGATATTTGTGTCCAGCTCTGGTACTGCCTGTTGCAGCCCGGGGTATGCACTGGACACCTTACCTTATGCAAGTCAGCTGATGCCTGCATAGGAAAATCTCTGCCAAGAGGGCACAAAACATCAGCATCTTAGAGCTTGCAAACTGGCCTCAGTGAGGTGAATTTTCACAGCAATATYCATATAAATAAAGCAAGTGATTCTACAGCTCTACAGCAATGCTTTCATCAAGTGGGCTGAAAGACTCTTAACAACACTAAGACCCACCTGAAGGAGGYGGCACTCTACAGTGGACAAAGTCAAGCATTAAAGAGGTGTTCTAGCAGATCATTAGAGAGCTTGGCATTCCCACAGATGTGTGACTGAGTGGCACTGCATTCATGGTATTTTACTAGAAGAGTGCAGGTTTTGATGGGGAGAGATAAAGTTGATGTCTGAGTCCAGAGTCAAAGGAATTTATTCCAGTGGAGTTTTTCATGCGTTTCTCTTCTGCTTCATCTGAGTGGCCCAACACTGTTTGGAGAATGGGCATTAATTCACTGAATCTCAGCATGAATACAAAAAATCTAGATTTTGCATTTGTTGCAATGCAGAAATATTTGCAGGGGCAAGGTTAGGAGGAAGAAATAATTGTTCATAGGCTGGGAATATTCTAGCTCTGACCCCAAGTCCTCACCATGAGCAGCACTTGGCAAGTAAATCTCTACCCTCCATAGGATGGGKGTTGCATGTACTCTTCCCATATTCTCTTCCCCATGCTCCTCTCAGCTMTTCTCAGTGCATTAATACTTGCCATTCCAGAGATATGGATGCCTGATTTGTGTCCATCTAACTGAATTGTGAACATTTTTTTCTGCAAATTAATCACTACCCCATCCCAATTTCACATGCCTTTGATGCCTGGTTTTAATTGCCTGAAAGTAGAAAGCTTCAATGAGCAGAAAAATTAAAATTGCAGAATCCTGATGGCTTTTTGTAGTTGAGTTATTTGCCTCCAACATCAACCTAAAGAGTATGTTTTTTGCTTGGATTTTTTCTTTTTTTTTCTTAAGTAGTGAATGTCTTATTAGTGTTCCATTTCTGACAGAGCCGCAGGCTTAGCTGAATGGATAGGCAAAATTTTAGCTCCAGAACATGGAACAAGTTCTGCATTCCTAGATTTTGAAAGAGATCTTGCAAGTCAGTTAAACAAGCTTTCCCCTTCTTTTGAAGCTGTACTTGACTTAGAAACAAAACTGCTATTTCAAAAGATTGAAAACCCTAATGTATAGCTAAGTTTCGGGGATTTCGTGAAGGGGATAAAAGGGGAATGAAGCACGTTGTGTCCAGCTGAAAAAAACAGAAATAATTTAGGACAATGTGTCTTCCATGAAATCAGGACTTTTCCCATGAAAAAACTTAGTGTTTTTCCCATATTGGTTTCTTGGACTGACCCCAAATGCCTTCTTAGCTTTCTGTTCAGGATTACTAGCTGTCATTTTGCTGCCTGAGTTCACACACAGCAAAGTTTGTCCTTTTTCACAGGGATTGTTCCTTATTCCTGTGAGACAGATGTCTTCTCCAGCCACTCTGTGGCATGTCATCAGAATGCTGCTGGGAAAACTCTTTACACAAGGAGTCATAGCACTGGAGTGTCTTTCTGTCAGAGCCATAAAGCAGCATGGCTCTGTAAGAGAGYGCAGCTGAATGATGAATCTACTCAGACAAATATTGCAGGT
Organism: Alauda arvensis; assembly: GCA_902810485.1. NCBI lineage: Eukaryota > Metazoa > Chordata > Aves > Passeriformes > Alaudidae > Alauda > Alauda arvensis. The sequence goes on along the minus strand of CADDXX010000027.1, from coordinate 3,134,650 downwards.
CACATATGCAAAGCAAAGCATGCTGATAARCTAATGTCTTTATTTTTGTTTGCTTTAAAGATGACAAAAATGGGCCCCTACTTTACAAGTTGTTTGGGCTTATAGAACTTAATGAAGTGTAATAGCAGAGCCGAAGGGTCTCATGTTTTCTCAGACTGAAGAGCAAAGTTACTTTGTGGAGAAAAATCCCCCTGGTGTAGAACAAGTTAATTATTGAGTGGAAAACAAGCTGTCTGTCACATGCTACATTTCAAACCTGAAATTTGTTGCCTTTTATCCACTTGGGGTTTTTTTCTGGAACTGATATAACTGCTTCTCCCAGTATTGACTTTTTCTTAATCACTTCTGCATGTAGTCTTCTGTAATAATTTATGCCATGATCATGCTCAGCTATTATCTGCTGWCTGATAATAGAGTTTGTTTTACAAACAGCATTCATTGTAATGTTACTGTTCAGTACTGGCACAGCAAGCCATGGTAACAAATTCTGCAGGTTAATGTCGTCCTTTACTCAGCTTTTCCTCAGTTATCCATCAGAAAGTATTTTATTTTCTGTTCCTTGCCTCTGACAGCCCTAGTCAGAGTTGTTTGGGTTAGCGAGGTTTTTTTGGCATTTAGGTGTGAAACTGATTTTGATGCCTTTTACTTCATGAATGTATTTTAAACAATGTATTGAGAAGTTCAGGATGTTCTTGARGGGCAAAGACATGGCTTATACTGACTGTCTTTTTATACAGTTACCCTCTTGGTAACCTGCCTTTGGAAGGAAGAAAAGTTGACAGTGATACCAAAGGTTTGGATCAGCCTGTTGATTTGAAAGTCTTGTGTTCCTGAAAATGAGAGACATCAAACCCCACAAAAAACTGTGTTCACAGCTCGTGTGGCTCAGAAGCCTCTTAGTCTTGTTTCTGGGCCACTCTCAGTTCGTACTGAGCTCTGTCTGATGTTTGCTTTTTTCTGAATATTGTATTCCTGGGTTTCTTCCTTCTTGTCTCTCCTTCATATATGCATTATACCATACAGGAATTAGCCTTTTCTCTCCCACTCCCTAAAAAAATTACTTTTCTCTCTTTTTGCTTGATGTTATGAAGAATTGAGGGGAGTTTGGTTTATGCGCTGGGCATTGGTTGTGTAGGGTGTGAGTGAGCAAGAGAGAGACTTGCTGAGTGTGATACAGGGTATTCTTAATCCTTCATCCTGGAATGACTGCTGAAAGGTGGCTTTGTGGATCCTTATTCCCTCTTAGAAAAGCCATCATTGTTATACCAATCTCATCCATCTTTAAGGGAATGCAGGTATAAAATTAKTTGATGCATAAGCTCAATATGTTTTCTACCACAGAAGGAGAAGGAAGGGAGGGAATGTTCCTCCAGCTCATTAATCAGAATGAGAAATTGTAACAACTTCCCAGTCATTTACTATTTGTTCCAAAGTAAATCTGTCTAAATATTAGTGCACTGGTGATAGTAAAAAAAAAAGTGGGGGAGGRGGGTGTGGGCAGGAATGGAACCTTGTCATTAGCTTGTCACATGCTGTACATGGTAGACCAAAGATATATGTGCTGTGGCATCTCTGTAATGAAAACTTGAGCAATAAAAATACTTTCWGCCATGTTCTGGAACAGGAACTCTCTGAGGAAACACATTAACAGTATTTCACATTACAAGTTACTATTGAAAATTCAGCTATTGTTTCATATGAGAATTGTGYGTATTACAGGGCAAGGGAAGGAAGATAGAGTTAGTGTTTCTTCTGTAAGAAGAATTAAGATTTTATGCAGCTGGCTATGTCAGTTCTGGCCTATAAATTTAGGTTAATACTTTAACAGAAWAGTGAGTTTCTTGTACCTTGGATGCTTGATGGACTTACACACATAGTTCAGGATACACTGGTAGTGGCTGAATATGTGGATCTCTTCACTTTCACTGTGCCTAAACAAAAGTATTGTAGAACGAAAATGAGACTTGTTGGATGTATCTAGTAAGAAGTCATCTCCCATGCTAAATGTAAAGACATCATGTTGCAGAGGTTGAATATTATCATATAACAGTATTTAGTGCAAATAGTGGGGTTTCTTCCATGCCTAAAATTTTTGAATTAATTACATGCTTTGTTCCATGAACTCCCCTCTCTCTAGTCAGGAGGAGGGTGTGTGTTTAGAAAGCTGGTCAGCTTCAATACCTGCTCACTTTCTAGTTGTATGACCTTGCACAGGAGGTCTCTGTTGTCTCMAAAAAAATTTGGAAGAAATTTTAAAACATCTCTGGGGATTTCTATATCTGTTGCCAGCAGAAAGCTAGCAGTTAGATTGTTGATTTTTCTTCTCCTTCAGCCTCCTTTCTAGARGAAGAATGTTCCTACCCTTTACAGTGCCTGGAAACAGCCTCCAGCCCTTCTCTCAGAGTTGTGTGTTGCTGGTTCTGACAGCACAGCTTCCATTCTCTGATTCGTGAATGAAGAGATAGATGCGTACTTGCACCTTGAAATTTACTTTCAAGTATGTATAAAAGCGAGAGACAGAAAAAATATTTTTATTGGTACGTTTTAGTTTCTGGGTATGTAAATGGAAAAGTRTTAGAGAAACAGTTGCTCCAGACATAGTTCTTTGTTTGCCCTATTAAGCATCAGAAAACTGAATCCAGGGGGAGCTGGGTCCTATTTCCAATTTCTGCATTAGCTTATGTAAAAGGCAGGAGAAAGAAGTGATGTTTTATTTTATGGTTCTTCAGTTTACTGTGAAGCTGGCCTGAGATTAAACGGGGTGAAAGTCGCACCTGTACACTTTGACAAATCACTCCAAACTTAGAGAAGAGCCAGGCTGGTGCTGGCAGAAACCAAGAGAAGCAAACCAAAGTATGCAGAAAACATTGATTTCTTTCTACTGTTACAATTACTGCTTTCTGGAGACACAGCAATGTCTTACCCTGCTCATCTTTGTTGTGGCCTGGCAGGGTGGGATTCTGGACATCGCTGCCTTGGAGAACGTCCCAAAGGAGCATTGCATAAAGCTTGCACTTTTAATCTCATGTACTGCTCATCTTTATGCCTTAATGATGCTGCATCAAGACAGTAGGATGTCTAATCCATATCAGCAATGCATTTATATTGACGTTAAACTCATGCTAACAGTATCATTAACTTCTTAGTGATATTATAGCATAAACTTATGAGTGTATTTTCAAAATGCTTCTTGTCGAAAGAGATTTGTGAAGTACTTCATTGCTAGCCAGAAATGGCTCTAGCAAACCAGTGAAAGGCTTTCTACTTAAATGAAAGTAGTTCATTTTCTTTTTTCTTGCACTGAGATTGCAAGCCACAGTGGCACCCACAGATATCCTGCCTCTGTACTCAAAATGACACTGAGCTGCTTTTCTCTTTACAAGTGCCTGGCAGAGGATCTGAGCCRCTCAATTCACTTGCAGTCCCACATGCTGTCAGGATACAAGCCTGAAAAGTTCTGGGAGGTGAGAGTGAGGCACTGTTGCAGAATGAGTAACTGAAGTGTTGATTTGCCATGAAGTTACCCATCYGAGGCAGGTTAATCTTGCAGCTCAGGTGTGGATGAGGGCATCTTAATTAACACTGCACTGATGACAAAATKATGCAGTTTTGTAGAGGAAACACGACTCGCCAATATATAATTTACAGTATGTTACGCAGGTGTTTATCAGTGCCCAGCTGACTAGAAATAAAACAGCTCAACTCAGAAGATCATAAAAAAGGTTTTTGTATTTCCTCTTTGTTTTTTTCTCTGTTTCTAGTGTTTACAAGTTATGTYTTTCCTGTGGTGTTCATAATTCCTAAGAAACAAGAGAGATGAAAGTGGGCTTGTTATGAATACTGTGTTGTGTCTCAGTATTTCTCTTCCATGACCTTTTCTGRTAGTAAATGTGTCTATAATGATATTTGCAGCGAACACACATGGAGCAGGTCAGTGTGAATCAAACCAAACTGACTTTAAAAAAATCAAATGCCTGCAGAAAACATCCTTGTTGCTTTCTTACATAAATGARAACCTGTCAAGTATGGGTGCCTTAATTCTGAATTCAGCCTTGTGTGCAAAACAGAGCTGGCAACTGGAAGAGTGTCATCAGGTGGGGATAACAGCAATTAAGGGAAGCCACGAGGGTCTTAATGTTTAGAAAAGTGGGTATCTTATGGTGTGTGTCTTCAACAYAGTAACATCAAGATTTTTCAGAGCCCAATTCAAGCCCTCTTGATTGGTAATCTYTCCACAGAGTTTACTGGTCTTTCAGTCACATCCTAAATCATCAGCCCGGAGTACAGCTCTGTTTTAGATGTGATTTGTGTTTCTAACATCCTATTAGAAATATTTCTAATCAGGAGCTGCATCTATGGAGTATTTTTGCATCTTCCTGTTTTAATATATGCTGTGTTGCCCGTACGTTGGGTGAAAGAAATATGTAGAAGAATGTCAGCAAGTAAATGTCACTCTCCACCCACTTTTTTTTTTTTTTAATTAAGAAAAATAAAAAAGGAGGGGTATGGGATAATTGTGCCCAGATCTCCCTTGCAATTTGTATCTTCTGACTGAAATTTCAGAAAGTAAATTTCAATGCATCACTTCCAAGAAGCATTAGTCAGACAAGTAAATTGTGGCTATATATGTTGATTTTAAGTGCTTTGAGTGTTGACTGCTAACAGACTTTATCTTGGATATTGGTGTAGAGAGTGTGAGCAGTTCTCTAAGGTAGMAAGACAAACTGCTAGAGGAACAAAGAAGTTATGCTAATAATATATTACATGTTTTAGCCATATATAATTTAATGCTTTGCCCTTCAGCAACATCTTTCAAGTAAARATCTGCTAGACTTTATCAAATAATAAGTTTTTTATGACTTTTCTGTTGTCCCACAGATAGCTGACTGGAAGAAATGTTGAGACTCATCACAGCTCTGTATTCAGAGCCCTGCAGTTCTGTGTCACAGTTGTGTATGGTGCTGCTAGAATTCTTAGTTTTTGAGCCCATGTCCTGCTGAATGCTTGCTCTGAACCCTGGAGATTTTTTGTCATCACACTGGTTGTAACGCCTTTTTTTGGGCTGGGTTTTTTGTTGTTGTTTTTTGAGCACTGTTTCTCTATCATATAATTGGGTCAAAATTGGGATCACATTCTTCAGCTGACTAAGTACTAAAAGCAGAATTTCATCAAGGGATTTTCATGGCTTTARCCTGATAAAATAGAGCAATAGATGGAATCAGTTCAGTGTTCAGGTTAGTCTGTGGCCCAGAGCAGGTAAGATATCTCAAAATGCCTTCCAGAGTTCACTGGGTATAGTAACAGAGACATTTGTCTGTGTGAAATGAAACCTGCTCTAAATTGTACATATTGGGCAAAGCTTGACGTTTGGAAAGATTGCAAAATTTTCTATTCGTATAGGAGTGTAGTAGTCTATACCACTAAGGTGGTATCACTACCACCACTGAGGCTGGAGGTGTTTTCTGCCTTCAAACAGGGTAGAAGAGGCTAGAAGACACACCTGGGACAACATATTTCATTATTACTATCATTTATCTCTCTTGCTACAGCGAGTGTAATCCTGTCAACCAACTATCAGTGGTGAYGGTAGTGGTGTTCTCCTGCCAAGCCTAGCATCAGTTGCCAGTACCAGCCAGTATGTAACCTGGACAGTACTGRATATTTTCCCATTAGCTGTAGAGGTTCACTTGACTTGCTGGGTGGAATGTGCCTGGTCTTGCACTGTTCATAACCTTTGCTGTTGCCTTGTATCAATCAGAAGAAGGTAAGTGTCACATATTAAAAACCTGACAATTTTGCAGCATAAGGAGGGTTAGGTCAGACTGGAGACTACTGCCCAGCCCTGCGTCTCCTTGTTCTGTTTTGTACTCCTCCTCTTATCACAGGGAGTCTTTTTTTCCCCTCTTAGAATAACAAAATAAACTAGTATCTAAGAGCCCAATTCCCAATCCCAAACATTCTGAGAGCAGAGTCTCCTACTATAAAGATTAATCCAAATTTCTACTTTTTATTGCAGTTATCAACACTAATCTCTCAGAAATTGTTAATATAAGTGTGAGCTCAAACCAGGTTTCCTTGAGTAGGACAAGTGTCAGGAAGGACCCTGTTCTGGAAAAATAAGCAGTGCCAGTGGTGCAGAGGCACAGTTGTAAAGAACGAAATTTTGGAATCTGCTGAGCTCTCTTTTTATTCTTTAGCTCTTCACACACCATTATCCACTATCTAGTTCAGTGTGATACTTCAGCATAAGTTGAGTCTTCACAGCACAGAGTGCTGGTCTTGAAAACTTCCATGTCCTTAAGTTACATACAGTTTAATCAGATCTCAAGTGGTCTTYGAAAATTCATTAATTCATTCATGGCTCCTGATTGAATCATTGGAGATACGTTTACTTGGAATCTGTTTAATTAGGTGTCCTTCCTTTTTACCATTTCTTTTGTCATTCCTAGAGTATAGTTTACACATCTCCCCCATGGCATTCCATCAGAAATGCACACTGCAGTTMGCAGGGCATTCAGCCTTCTGTTTCACACTCTGCAGGCTGCCAACATCTTGTGATGGATCCAAGCACACAGGTGGGGGGATTGTGTTCATGTGTMATATGACTTGCCTTGCTATTCCATGTGGACTTTGACAGCTGGCCAAACATGACAGTTGACCCAAATGTAAAAGCTGACCTTTGGCTTTAAGAATTATGAAGAACAAAGTTAGATCAGACCTTGCTTGGGCTAATATTCAGTTTCCAGGAATGGAATAGGCTTTTCAAAAAACTTTATGTTGATGCTGATTTATCTGCTTTTATACATCTTAGATTTTATCTTTGTTCTAAATCTAGGATTTCCTATATCTGCTTTAGGCTTTGAAAGAATAGGTTCATAAAAGAACATGTAAGGAAGTTGGGTTTTTTTGTCACTAGTTCTTCTTTTTAACTTTAGTTGTTTTATGTTGAAAGAAAACACCTTTTCAAAGGGTGGACATGTATTTCCTTGTCAGGCTGCTCTCTTCTGGTCTTGCAGAACAGCCTGGAATATATCCTGCTGCACATGGCAGACCCACAGCTTGGGCCACTCGTTCCCCTATGAACATTTGACATCATTGTCCTGTCTGGGTCCTTGCTGATAGTAGTGTTTTGGGTGARGTGARTATTGATCCCTCTTTCTGGGGAAACAGAATTTCTAAATGAAACAGGAATTCCACCATGAAATGAAAACTTTTTTGAGATAAAAGTATAACTAAGGTTGGTATATTTCTAACCAATTTTTTCCCATTGTGTTTTGATTTTCAGATGGAAATACCTTTAGTCAGAAATTGTCACAAGATCACAGAATCATAGTAGAGTTTGTGTTGGAAGAGACCTCACAGACCATCTAGTTCTAACCYTGCTGCCATGGGCAGGGACACCTCCCACTAGACCAGGTTGCTCCAAGCCCAGCTGGCCATGCTGYGTTTGGTGCAGCCCAGGATACAGGTGGATTCTGGGCTCTAASTGYACATTGCCAGGTCATGKCAGGTTGCTTACAAGATTCCCAATAATGTCTTGTTAACAAGTCCTTCTTAATAGTGACAACATCAGGTGCTATTACAAAGATCTAATCCTTTTGTGACCAGGTAGTCTGAGTACCCTGTGTAACAACTGACAGCTTGTTCATTAGCATTACTTGCCTTGCAGCTTGTAATGTTTGGAATTATGAATAATCACCATTACTGTGGAAGAACGCTTTGACAACTATTATAGCTGTGTGCTGATTTTATGAGGAGTGAGTAACTGTCTGCAAGTGAGTTAACAGCTTAATCTGCTCCCTTTCTCCCAACATGACTCACTAGAGCATTTCTGTATGCACTGCTGCCACCTCTCCCCCAGTTGCTGTTTGATTGACAATAATCTGATCTCTCCATACGTGTGTTACCCTCTCTGTGCCACACAACTTTTGTCACAGTGCTGATGCCACCGACTTTCAGATCCTCATGTGAGATTCCCCTGMAAGAGGCTCTGACTCAYGGGCCCCTCCTGAGATCCATTTAACACACTGAATTAAATTCAAGTRGCTCTTGCTGCTTGTTAGCATGTTCTGACTGACTGACTGGGACCTTACTCCTTAGTCTTGAGATTGTTTGTAATATTAGACATKCTGTATCACAGATTTATGTCACTCCAGGGTCCCAATTGCTTTTTATTTTGGGGTGGTTTTTGCTGACTATGTCTCCATGAAGAGCTGCAGAATACGTGGTCTCACTTTACAGCATGTCCTTAGTGTGCAAATATTTCTCCACTTGTTTTTTTAGCAATTCCTCTTTTTGCTATAATGTATTGTACCCTCTGCATGCAAACTATGAATTCCAGTGTCATTAACTAAAGCAGCAAAGAGAGCAAAGGGCTSCATCCAGCTCAGCTGTTGAGCTCCTGGAGGATCCTAAGCAAGGCTTTGTCTTGATTTCCTTATCCTGGAGATCCATCAGGACCTTGTTAAAGAGGATTTGGGTGTTGGACCATCCAAAGTATAAACATTTAGCTACTGTGTCTTTTGGAAACAATCAAGTGCTCCTGTGTAGTTTTGAAATAAGGCCTTAGTTAGGACTTCTTGTTTCACAGAAATCATTGTCTTGTGGTGCTGTAAACCATGTCTTTGTATCTTCTAAGTCTGCCTTTGGTTGGCCAGCTGGTAATGCCGCAGGGGATTTTCACATCACTTCTACAGGCTCCAACTTCACTACCCATTTCCTGCTTCAAGGACTTAAGTTCCTCACGGAGATCCCCCAAGTTATATCCTAAGYTTGTGTCAGTTCTTACCTTCAGGTCAAATATAAACCCAAAATAGTGGGCATTTGTGAAAATGCTGAGCTAAGTAATTCTTGCTAAATCATATCAAAGCCCAGCTGGAGATGAATGAGTAGCAAATATCTAAGCTAACAAGAAGGTACTCCACTAAGGAAATTCAGCAGAAATATTTRTCCATTATGAATAGGAAAAGTCAAAAGTAAAGGCTATTCTTTTGAACTTGAGTGTTCATGAGCAAAGCCTAATCCGAGATCTGTTTACATATTTTTATAGTTTGGGAAGGAGAAGTGCAGTCAACATCAGAGCAGCAACAAGTCAGGCACTCTTTACAGAGGTGAATGTGATCAAATCCATGTTCTGGATGTGCCCAARGGGCTGGAAAAAGTAGGCTGATGTGTTTGTGGGTTTGGTGTACAATGTTTGTGACAAAATATGGTGACTGGGAAGGAGACTGGCAAATTTCTGATARCTAAAACTAGCAAGTGCAGGATCAGTTTTTTGGAAAGGCAAGAAAATGGGGTCCTTTGGATCTCATCAACCCCATTCCCATCCCTGTAAAGGGCCTGGTACACATCAGCTTAGAGTCAGTTGGACTTAATGACTTCCAACCAACATTTTAATGATTCTGTTTTCTGAAAATTGAACCCTAACCTCTTCTTTTCAAGCTCTGTGTCTCAATCCCAGCTGTGTTCTACTAGATGTTGTATATTCCTGATGGGCCTCACTGACATTTTTCAGGATCAGAATTCCTGACTTTCAGAAAAGTTAGGGTCAGGTCTGAAGCCACACATTTCAGCTTAGGCAGTCTGTGTTTGGTCTTTGTTATCCTTAGCAAATCAATATTTAAAAGTTAATTTCTCCTCTTCTGTGAGATCCTGGAATTTGGGATCCATCTAATACCTGGGAAGAGAAGAAATGCAGAAATTTCATGTYGTTCAGAGGTCAGGAAAGATGGATCTCTTTTCAGTTAATTGTGCTGTAACAATTATTTACTGTGTTTAAGCATTGCTGTTTTTTTCTGTCTTTCCCAAGTATTGTGCAGTGGTTGTGTGATAGAGGTAGAGCTGGGGGGGTCAATATTCCAGCACACCTAATGCTCAGGTGATATGCAAGTAGAAAAACGTGTGCTGTGCCTCCAGAGCACAGTGCAAGCTTATGCAGGCTTGTTTATTAGTGCTTTAGGTATAAAAATATTAAGTTTCATTTTYCCAATTACACGGTACAATTCCATCTTGTTAAAATATTTCAAAATAGATTTAGGCATTAGTAGCTCTGAAATGAGGAGAGACTTGTAGGTCTAATGAGAAGGACATTTTTRTTGCTGTTTGTACGCTTTGGTTAAATAGAAGATGCAGAAATTTARGTCTGATTATATTTTCAGGATAACATAATTAAGAATAATATGCTCTTTTCCTAATCCACTGAATGCCAGTAGGATTGGGGTATGGTATTTGAGGGATGGTATTCGTGAAATGTCAACATTCTCAAGGAAATGAGGACAGTGCAATCATGCCCAAAAGAGAACCTCATGTTCTAGACCTGTTTGCAGTGACACCAGACTGCTGCCCTAGCACTCAGGTGCTGCCCTTGCAGAGCCCCCTGTCTCTTACACACATCTTTTACTGTCGTGTGGAACCTCAGGGCACACAGCAAGGTTGGGGCTCCTGCCCACAATGTCAAAGCAGCCCAGCCCCAGACAAATTGACCTGCATGTGAAATGAAAGCAAGTAGCACTGGAAGGTAGAAATTAGCTGGCAAAGTTGGTGCCAATGCTGACTTTTGTTCTTACACTTCCTACACCTCCTGTGCCCTTCCAAGTGCCTTCCTGGTGCTGTGCATTAGTGCAGACCTCAGTGTGCTCAGAGCAGACAGACGGATGGTCCGGGTCCTGCCCTGGCCATGCCAGGTGGCCACTGCTCAGGGGCTGGATGCCATGTGTGGGACAGCACCTGTCTCCCCTGGACACCCAGCTGAGGGGGCAGAACTCTGCTCAAGGAGGGCTGGTGGCACCAAGGAGGAGTTTGCACGGTATGTGGCTGTGGCCCAGAGCAGATGAAGCCACATATCCTGTGACAGCCACCTCTGAATTGTCAGTGTGCTTCTTCCCTGAGAGCACAGGTAGGACAGGACTCTCATGGGAGTTACTGCGCTGGATTCGTGCCATGTCTCAACTGGGAATTACCCAGACTATCCAATACCAAAAACAAACCTGCTGCAGGAGAGGRAAGATATTGTTTCCCTGCCTTCTGTGCAACTTCAGTGAGAGAGGGACTTTATTTTTTGAAAATAAAGACCGCCAAGAAAACAAAACAAAAATGCCAGAAGCTCTGTGCTCTTATTGATCAGCTTCAGTGTGATACCAGTGCTGCTGGCTCTGTATTTATGYTCCCTCCTACCCCATATATTGTGATTCCATCAACAGGAGTGATCTGTGAGGATGGAGATAGGGAGAAAATACCCACAGGGTCAGCATGTCATTGTGAAGGAGAAGGAATCATTGTGTTTTATCAAATCCTCAACAGCTTGGTCTGCTGGGGATAAATGTTTTTCTCTTACTGCTGTTTGGAATCCTGGTATTCTTCATCCAGCATGATCCCATGGTGTGCAATTGAATTGAGATTCATACGGTGGGGATTGCCATCACAAAAGCATATTTGAGGAGAATTGCCTGAACAACTTGCCATCTGAAGGGAGATGTTTACAGGATAAATGCTTTCTCCAGCATCAGTTACCTTCAAAAGTAAGTCAAAGGTTGCCATATTGAATATACCAAACTCTGCTGGGTAAATGCCAGAATATCAGAGATCTCCTTGTCCCCACAGCCAGAACTGGTGGCACCAGGCATGACTCAGGGAGAGCCTGCCTTGATTTAGTCGTGCTTTTTCCTAAAGAGCCTTGGGGAAATGTTTTAACTACAGGTGCTCTAGGGCTGTAAATCAGTGCCCTTTGYACTGACTTCTGCTGCCAACATTTTTTTTAAGGATGGTGGCAGAGATTTGTTTTTCTATCTTSTGTCATTTACAGAAGTGATCAGATTTGGGACATTAAATGAAAGCAAAGTGAATKCTCACACTGGCTTTTTGAGAAATATATTATCCTTCACATGCTTCACTAGCACRTTTCAGTTCACAGCCCTGTAATAAGGATGGGCAGGAGTTACYCCATTTGTAACTAATGCCTTCTTGTGTTGGAGGTTAATAATCAGATTGGCTTAAAATATCTGTTAATTTATAATTGTTAATGGGAGAGTAAGGCTCTGGTTTGGGTTCTTGTRTATGATTGTCTGCTCAAATTCTTTCTTTTGTATACCTATTACCCTTAAGTAGACCATGAGCTTTATAAAGCATACCTTTCATATAAAACTTTATTTTTGTTAGTCGTATTTCCAGTCCTTCATATTCATAAATCATGCATCTGGCTCTAAATGAATACTACTGGCAAATGCTGTTAATTTACCTCAAGCTTTTAAAACCTTACCTCACGTTTTTAAATGTTTTTCCCCCAAAGCAATGATGACCTGAAACTTTTAAAGACAACTAGTTATTTGACATTGAGAAAGGCATCAAATATGGAGAGACTTGTAATGAATTCATGGTGAGGCACAGCACTTTGAAGATGTAGATGACTACACACCTATTACATCCACTTTTCTAAATTATTAGTAAGTAGCTGTGTACAGAAAGTGTCACTCAGTAGTTGTTCATTTTCACATTCAAGCGTCTGTCTTGCTCATAGCCCAAGGAGTGTGTCTTGGGTACAAATGAGCCTGGCTGAAATAGATCATGGGATCAAGCACAGCATTTCCTCCTTGTACCAGAAACCATGTGTACTCTGTGCCCAACCTGGTGTTGGTGCTTTTCTGCTGGAAAACCAAACACATTAAATGCCCAGCAAAGCAGTGGTACCCCCTCACTCTCGGGCTGGCTGCTCCTGTTGGAGAGCACACACCCTGATGGGCACACCCTGTGCCACATGTCACTGCCACAGCACAGCCCAGCGTCTCATCCCTGCTGCTGCTGGCCACATCTGCAGACACCTAATGTGACTTTTTAACAGAGCAAGGTTCATTTCTGTGCTAGTGCATGAGGCAGGGACATCCATATGAACCTGATGAAAGTGGTGATCCATCTCCATCTCGATCCCAGAAATCCGGGGCAATGGGGGTGGAGGAGTAGTGTCTTATTACAGTTCTCTTTCTTGAAGGTGCTGAGGCAATAAGAAATACTACCAATTCAAATGTTTCAGTGATTAACCTGATTTGTGGGCTGTGTAAGGACTTAGGAATTAAAGGAAAACTTGCATTTTGTTTTCCATTTATCTGTCCATTTACATGGTTCAAAGTTCAAGAGAATATTGAAAAGCAATTAGCCTCTCAATGAAATGCAGCCTTTTTTTTAGTGCTCTGGGGTTTTTTTTTGTTTGGTTGGGGTCTTTTAACAATGACATAATAAATGTCTTTATTCTTTGATCAAGACTGAGTTGGACTTGTTGCCTATTAACAGCAAATGAAAGCAAAGTTAGGCTTGTTCTCTTGTTCTTTGCAGCACTTACACTGCTTACGGTTTTTAACTGTACAGTGTTTTATACTTTCTGTATGTAGTTTTACCTTTAAAAATAACTAAACATCTAATTCTGTGGAGAAAGAAAATTCCTTGTAAACATCTGCAATCAAGGAGATGTGATGCTAAATGTGATACATTAAATACATCATTCTGATATAAAGGTATTCTTTGCTTAGTGGCTTTAGTATGGTATTAGGCTACCGCATCAGCAAAACCTTTGCTTTTTCATTTAGTGTAGTATCTCCTGTCTCACAGTGCAGCCTGGCTCAGGCTATAATGCCTGAGTAAGCTATCTAAAAATCTGCTGACACTGGTTATAAACACAAATGGTGGGTGATTTAAAACTAACAGGAAGTGTTGGGCTTTTCATCCCTCCAAATATCCATGAAATGGTAAGTTTGTGTCTAGGTACTACCACAGTGTAAGGCTTAGAACCATCTTAGCCGCCTTCTGCAGACACCAGAAACCAAGGCACAAAGAGCAGAGCCAGTTTCCTAAGGCTCTACATACCTGAATGACAGCACCAGATCTGACTGTATTTCTTTTAAGCTGGTTCTCCTTTCATAAATCTCTGCTTATCTTTACCTAAGTTTTTTACTTAGTTGTCTCTTCAATTGTAATTTTTTCTTCTTCAGAAATTGCTGGAGATAGTTACAAGGTTTCAAAATCTTGGATCCAACCACTTGAGCACATCAGTATCAAAATATTGAATGGCTCTAATTCCCCTTTAATGRGTCAAATCTGCACGATCAATGTGAACATCTCGCATTCTTTGACTGTATTTGCATTCTGATCAGATGGCTGGCATTTGAATCCATCTACAGTTGGAGCTGATCTGAAAGAAACATCAAGTACACATGTCCAATTAAACTGAAGGTATTGTGCAGCATATAAATTGCAATCTATCATTCTTTTCAGCCTTCCCAAAATTCACTGGCTGTATTTAATTCAGAGCAGCTATCTTTGTGTACAAAGGAATGTACAACAGTAGATGAGGAATGAGCACAGCTCTCTGGGGTGCTTAGCCTTGGTGGTCTCAAAATGGGTGTCAACATATTTATGGTCAGCTTAGCAGTGGAATGGGCAGCATATAATTTCTCTATCCTGCTTTGCTGCTGTAGCCATGCCTTGTCAGCCTGGTGCTGCTTCCCTAGGCTCTGATGGACACACTTGTCCTTAATTGCACTTCATTCTGCTATCTTTATAGGTAATATTTTGTATACATCCCAGAATATAAAGCCAAATCAGTACCTAATTTAAAATGWCACTTCAGCAACTTCTTTGCACCACTTGCTTATGGTCAGGAGTCCCAAGTGGCTTCCCTGATAAGCATTCCAAAAATAGACTTTGATTATCTTTTAATAGATGTTTTCTGTAAGAAGAGGATGAAGGGGAAGTGATGTGAGTCAAGCCATGTTAATGAGAACAGAGTACCTGGCTTGGAGGGGAGGCCTATGAGCTGTTATGGTCTGTGCTCACTGGTGAGGGTGAGGGAGGAAGTTGATTACACCACACTTTCATGTTCCTTTTTCTGTAGGCACACCCCAGATGTTTTCACCCTCCTGTTTAATTTAATATTACTATATTTCATTAATAATGCAGAAACATACAGATTTCTRAAAAGATCCATCCAATCCAAATTGYTGGGTTGCAAAGGTTGACAGAGTTTCACAKGATCACCTGTTGAGAGGGGGCTTARCCAGAATGAAAAGATGTTTTTTTTCCTCCTGTCCTGTTGCTAGTGTGTCCCTGGCACACAGTGACTGAGTATTAAGTGTGTAGCAAAATCCTGTAAAACACAAGGATTAGAGGGCTTKCTTTGAAGACAAGTCTAAGTAGAAACTACTCCCCAGTCTGTAAGTGAGAACTTCTGGCTCCAGGGGCCTGATTCATTRTAATGTTTATAAATAGTACCTTAAGCAAAGTAAAAAATAGGAATTTTAGCCATACCATCATTTTTCAYCACCATGTTTAAGACAACAAACTGGGGTTAAGAAAYATGTAAAATGYTTTCTAATTAAAGTAGCTCAATATMCTAAAGCTTCCTGGTGCTGTAACTTTAAGGTACAATATGCATTTAATTATCCCCAAGGCAAAAATTACTTTCAGAGTGGTGTAGTTYTCCTCATACACAGAATAATATGGTTTACTGAACTGGACCAGGTTTYAGCAAGGCCTGCAACAGCAGTGATTTTTAATGGCTCCTTGGAGATTACAGAGTAAACATTTTAAAATCTCATTTATAGGAAATGCTTTATTATGGTTTTGGTCAAGCCTAATTTATGGTTAACTGGATTATAAGTGATATAAACTGATGTTGTTCGTGCTGGGTATTACGCACCCTCTGCTCCCAGTGAGGTTCACTAAAATTCAGCAYCATCATTTCACTACCTTATGCAGATGCATAATATTTTCACAAAAATAATACTTATCTAGCTCTGACACAAAGGGAATATTTAACCCCAAGCTAGCCCACCTCTTGTTTGTTAGATTTTTTTGTTTATTTTTTTCCCTTGAATTAGAACTACACAAGGTGTGGAACATGTAAMACTGTCTAATAGCAGTCATTGTTTGGTTTACTGTTACAACTGCCCTTTAARAGTCAGTTTTATTGTTTTCTCCATCAGCATCTAATAATCAAACATCTTAAGTTATTTCAGGAAAAGGGTCTGAGTTTCTTCATAAACTTCAGAGCAAATTTTGTCTTTATTTTTTTAGYTTAACTGCTGAAATCCAGGCACAAAATTTATTTCAAATTCAGTTTGTACTGTTGAAACATGTCTATTTTTTTGRCAAGTAATCTGAATCTGGTTAAAAGTGGGACTCCTTCTGTGTATTTCTAGGCTTTGTCCTTGTGTGAAGTGACCTACAAAGCTGTATTGACTGAAGATGTGCAGAGCCCAGAGCAAAGACCTTGATTTAAAATATCTTACTACTGCCTTAAAATGACCAATAGATTCATTGAGGGATATCAAAATGTTCCGTGTGCTGTATTTCTTATTTACTCTTTGCAATTTAATTAAGGAAGAGGGAAGAAGCAGGGGGRGAAACTTCTGAAGATGTGGTTCCCCAGAGCCCTGGGAAGTGGGGATGTAGAGCAGCTGCTGTCACTGTCAGATTGAAGTGCTGGAATCCTCTCTGTTCAGGGGTCCTTTATGCTCCTGAGCCATGCTAGGATTGGATTTGTTCTTGGATTGTATTTGTTTCTAGCTGACCTTTTTTTAGAGAAAGTTGTGTTTTACTTTGGTGTTTCTGTGGCCAGGAATTGAAGAACTCTGAGCTAGGATTTGGAAGAGTTTCTCCAGAAATTTCCATCTCCATTTTACAAGCAGAAATACTGGCAAAAGTTTAGACACTTCTCAGAAGTCTTTGCTTTAAACCTTGAAGCTGTGATGTATTTTAAGCTACTGGTGTTATGGGAAATGTTTTGGAGATCAAGCCAAASTGTAGCAAGTACTGAGCTGTGTGAATTGTTTTATCAAAGATGTTTTCTTTGATAAAAGGGTTTGACCGTGAGCTCCTCTCTGACTATCCTTTGGAAATGATCAGTAGGGAACAGGTTATACTGGATAGAGGTAGTTYCTGTTCTGTCTTGACTTCCTTCTGAAAGTTTGTGTAGCTTTGGACACWAACTGTTGTTTAAAAGGAAAAATAGTAGGAGTTGAGGTTAATCAAAGTATTTGCTACTTTTCTCTTCATTTCCGCAAGCTCTTATTTTATTACTTTTCCACATCAATAGAGTTAGCTTAGTTGAAGGATTTAGGGGTTTGTTTGTGGTGCTTTGGAATAGGGCTACCAARAGGTCTTGGAAATAAGAGTTTCTTTCTTCAGGATTTGTCACTTGAATTTGTATCAAATGTTCAAATAACCTGCAGAGGTCCCATCTGAAAGCTTGGTCACCCCTCCATTTCTTCACTCTTACTTAYAGAGAAGATGCTCAGGAATTAAACTTTGATGCTTGAATTCTAGTCAGCTGTGGTTTGTTAAAGGCTGTCTTTTTTTTCCCTGGCAGGAGGAAAGGAAAACAGCAACCAAACCCACTTGTGCTTATCCTGGCATTAAATAGATTATAAAATCCTGATACTAAACTGATGATTATTTCCAAATCTGTAGAACAGCTTAGTAAAGTACTTGCTCTTGTTTATGTTCATATTATAAATTTGAAAAAGATTAATTTTCCAACTCACTGTCTCTTAAATCAACTAATCATCAACTATGGAAAATTGTGTGGAGCTCTTTGACTGTGCCACTGATGTTGTTTTAATATTTTGTGTGGAAAGTTCATCACCTTTTCTCTTGCATTAGGAAGAACCCCTGTGCACACAAATACATACAAGTAAAAGTAAAAAGTGATTGTGCCTTTTTTAGTTTATGTGAAATGCTTAGAATTACATGCAGTGTCAGTATACCAAGGGAGAATAAAAACGTGTATGACAASTTTTGTTCCCAAGTTCTCTGGGTACAAATATACAAATCATGTATACAATTAACTAAAGTTTCCCTGGCTTGCTTTGATGAACCCAAGTTCTGCC
Source organism: Alauda arvensis (assembly GCA_902810485.1). NCBI lineage: Eukaryota > Metazoa > Chordata > Aves > Passeriformes > Alaudidae > Alauda > Alauda arvensis. Next base: position 3,116,780 of record CADDXX010000027.1, on the reverse strand, counting down.
TATCTCAGATTAATTCTCTTGGTTTATGCAATCATTATTAGAACCTCAACACWGTTGGTGATGTTGCTGGTCTAATGMAAATGGATAAATGGTAACCTTGAGAATGCARCAAAACAACAGGTCACACAAAAAACAGATCTCCAGTTTCTCATTTCATTTATGCAGTGACATTTAATTTGAAGCATGTCTTATGCATTTCGTTCTCTATCTGTACCAGGTATTTACCCCTATCTGAATTTGTCTCTTAATGAACTGCAGATATATCTCAAGCTCTCCCTTTTGAGTGCTCCTTGTCCTGTTATGAAGGAATGTAAAAGCCTCTGGTGCACCAGTTGTAGGCTCTTGGTGCCAGCAGGCCTCTACGGAGAACTCCATGAGCAGGTCATTGCATCTGATGCTCTCCTGAATTGAGGRCATTCTGTAACCAAATGCCCAACCTTTGGATCAAGTGCCATTTCTACAAACTTCTCAAAGAATGGACATAATCCTCAGCACACCAGTGAATGTTTGGTCACTTGTGGCTCAAGCTCTCCTAAAGAAAGCAATAGTGAGTACCCAATGTACACAGAAATAGCCCATGAGCAGAGTTTGTGAATGTGCCCAGCCCTTAAGAAGCTGAGGGGGGCTTTGCCGGGGTGGAAGCAAGACTGTGAACCTGATGGGGCTCACCAGCCCCTGGGAGTTGGCGCATGGCTCAGCTCTGCCAAGCAGGGTGCTGCCCTGACCACTGCAGCAGCATTCCCCAGAATGTCACTCRTGGAAAGGAGGGCAGAGCTGTCACTGCTTTGTCTTTCAACAGTTCAAGTCCCTCCTTTCGTGAGCCTGGCCTGCCCTTGTGAGTTGTGCCACAGCTAAGCCATATCCTAGTGGTGGGTCAGTTCTGTTTGGCAGGAGACAGGCTTTGGCTCACAAGATCTGAAGGCAACCTCTGCCTCATATGCTGAGTACCCAAATGATCAGAAGAACAAAACGTCTTCTTAAACTTTGTCTACGGAAAGAAAAGGGATCTCTGTGGCGGTTTCACCTTAATGCACTGTTTCCAGGGMAAGACACAAACATATTCTGGAGCTAAAAGCTGCAGTTTTTATTAAAGCTGCTCAGAAAATTTGATACTCTGAATTTTTGCGAAATACTGGATTTTGAAAGAAAAATAAAGTTAGAGGAAACTTTCAAAAAACCTGCATACCATTTTTTGACTACCTGTAGTTTGTGTTTATACTAATACAGTGCATCTTTACAGCATTGGAGATTCTTTTTGTAGCTCAAAGTATTTAGAGGCATTTAAAGAGAAAATTTTAAAAGCAGAATACCTAGCAGAAAGGTATTTAATATCTTGTTTGAGTAAAAGTAGGTAAGTATGACGTATGGCTGTATGGAAAAATAATTAATCTGTGACTATTTTGTGTGTGTGCTCAGCCTGAGACAATTAYTTACCATGGAAAAAACTGAGACTGGAGGAGAATCTATTCCCAAAACTCCAAAATATTGAAATTTAGGACATTGT
>CADDXX010000027.1:3090213-3108816 GCA_902810485.1 Alauda arvensis | reverse complement strand
AAAAAAAACCAAAACTAGGGAAATAGGAGCACCAATTTGAACAGGTTTCCCATTGGAACAGGCTGGCTGATGGAAATGTGAGAAGTTGCAGCGCCAGTAGCTGCTTTCTGACAGTAATGGATTGTGAGAGAATGGAGGCCTGCAGCCTTTCTTCAGCYCCTCCAAATAGTTCAAGTACTTTGGGGCAGGTGTATCCTCACGGTGCCTCTACCAAGGCTTCCACACAGGAGCCTTTGACTTGGTTAAAGCATTAAGATATTCCAATGCTTTTAAAAGAAATTAATTCTTTTCACCCTCTTTTTCTGTCTCCTCATTTTGAAGGTCATTTAAGATGTCTTTTGATGTAGATGTGAAATGAGTATCATTTCCTTGTTGCATGTATTTGACAGGAGACAGAAAATGTGCTCTTAATCTTCAAAATKATGTAAATAAATACAAATTTARTATTTTTCAATATTTTGTTCTGTTWCTTTCTGCAATCTTTAACACTTCAAACAATTTAACMTTTCCATCATTCACTGAGTGAGTCACCCAGAAGGATAGGACACATACATTTAGTCTTGAATTACTGAAATRTTTTTGTGTGTGTGCGTATATGCAGTGGTCTCAAGACTTGCACATTTCAAGTACAATGAGTGCAATCTTGGCAACTTAGGAAATGATACTGAGACTTTCCACATTAGTTTTTTGTTAAAGGAGAAGTCGGTGATCTGAAGCCTGAATTTATGCTCAGAAAATTGCTTTTTATCCTACAGCATGGGTTCTTGAGCAGAGGCAGGCTCAAACAATATGTTGAAAATTATCTTTTCACAGAACTTTGATCAAAGTACAAATGTCCTTGCCTCAGGAAGCAGTTTGTTTTCCCTTGAGAAGTGATGCTGGAAAAATCAAAGAGAGTGAAGTCTGCTTGCTGGCCAAAATTCATCTGTGAATAAATTGCATCACAAAGCTAGCAGCAACATAACATTTTGAAAGACCACATCATGGTGTTGTTACAAGAAATGTGATTTGTAGAACTCAGCATTGGATGGGATCTCTTGCCATGGCAATATTACTAGAAACTATTATTGTTTATAATGCAATAGAGTACGCTTATATAATTATATTTTTGATTTAATGGAATCTAGATGTAGATCAATTTTTGCCAGTTTCATGATTTGCCTATTTGGAAGKTTTTTTTCTGGGAAATTATTTTGAAGCTTTTTGTAAGAACATACCTATATTAGTCACCTGTTGTCTCCAGTACCAAAAGAAAAAAAATTTAATTACTAGATCTCATTTGAWTCCTAAAGGATCCTAACAAATTATCTAAATAATGCTAAATGTCCCCTGATGCAYCATTTTACTTATTTTAATTTTGCTTCTTTGTTCCAAAGATGAGATTCAAGGCTTCTTGTTTGCTCTTTAATATAAATTTTTGGAATGCAGGAATCCTCATGTATCAGGAGTCTCTGAATAACTGTGACATGAAATTTTGCTTTTCTTTTAGGTTTTCCCTTTTTAAATACTTCTCAATCTCTTATATGCAGCAACAGAGTTSTAAATAGAGAAATTCTGGTGAAAAATTRTTCTGTTTACTGCATCTTTTTTTGATGTCCCARTATTATTTTMAYRTGTTTTTTCWCATGCTTTGGAAGATAAGAATTCCTTCCMTYCAGACTCCATCTTTAAAGAGACATCCRTGCTGCCAGAAGAGTTTCAGCTCRACTTTCCTTTGTCATCCCCTGAAAAGAAGAATGCATCTGCAGCTGAGACTTTTAATGTGATTGGTTGAAAGATAGAATTCTTTTGGTAATGATGAATTCATCTCTAATTTCACACCAGACTGTGAGGTTGAGTAATACTGTTGGAATCCTTTCCCCAGTAATTGGTTAGTGGAATCCCTAGTGGGTCAGGGGTGGGCTTGTTAAAGGAAGACTTTTCAAATGTGTGTTTGCTGCTGGCAGTTTTTGCTGAAAGTTTCAAGTTGTAGCGTCTAGCACAGGCTGGACACAGCTGCTGCACAACATCAGCTTGTGCACGCTTTTTTAGCAGCCTTGGCTGAAAGAACATCTCAAAGTGCTGTTCAGGCCACCTGTTGCTTTCATGGATTATTCCCACACCTCTGTGGAATATAAATGATTCAGCTCCAGACCTCTGTTCTGTGCAAGTGAAGAGAGATGAAGAAAATGTGCATAGGAAAAACAACTTAAGAGAAAACCATGTTATGGCACTCAAAGGCTCCGTCAAAAAAAAGTCTTTGCATGAGAGCTCAGGGTAGGTAAATCTATTCAGATGAAAAAGAATAATTTAGGTAGAAATCTTAACCTTGATGGAAAACTTGTACAAATAYTTGCTGAGTTTCTCATTACTCCACTCATGGTGGCTGGTGCAATAGAGTATATCTGATCAGGAGAAGARTCCTGCCCATTTTCATTACTCCTCAGGCACGATTCCAAAGGCTGCAGACATTTAGTATCTTTCTGGTATTTTTTTAGCTGGTTTAAATGCATTAAGTCGAACTAGCCTCTTTGGAGTCCCATTTATTCCGAGATGTCTTCCTGCCATGTCTTCCTGCGAGCATGTTTAAACCACAAACTACAGGAAGAATTTTAGTAGCAAGAAAAGCATTTAGACTTCACAGTCTGCACAGGCTCCCAGCAGAGTGTTCAAGATAGCCTCACCCTGAAATGGGGAAGGGATAGCTAAAGGGTGAAAATATGAATCATCAGCTTTTGTACTTCAGCAGACATCATGTAAATATGAATAGAGCATCCTTGTCTATTGCAGTTAGGTCTGTGTCTGTCTGTTCCTGCCCCTAGAAGTTTTCCTTRTCTCTGTGCCTCAACTGACTTCTTTTCCCTCCACTGCCCTGGCCCCTATATACCTTTCTGTTGATACCTTGGTTTCATTGTTGATGCATAAWCCTCATATTGACATAATTTTTCTTTAGGATAAGTTTAGAGATGAATGATWATTGAACTCAAATAAATTTTGTAGTTATTTACATAAAAATAGAGGGATTTTTTTTATATTTAGCAGATGCTTTTTGGTACAGTTTAGAGATGGTACTGAAGCAATACTCCAACACTGAATTTCAGTTTGTCCTCAGAGGTGATAACCTGTGAGATATCAGGGATGGTAATCTAGAGACATGACAGTTTCAGAAGGAAAAAAAAAAAAAAGAGAGAGAAAAAGAAGAGGGGGTATAAGGCTTTGACCTTGCTGAACTCTTTGAACCTAAAAGGCTGTTTGCTTCTAATAGCTTTTGATCACCATCAGCTTTTGCCTCAGTAACACATATGACTTGAGGTTAGGAACATAAAACGGGGAAAAATCAGTAAGATTGTAAGAGCTGAGGCATTAGTCTGTGCCTTTCTGGTCTCTCAGCTGTAATGGAATTTTTTTTTTCCTCTCTGTAAATGTACTAAAGTTCACCAGTCTCACCCATTTGTACAGAGATTGCTTATTTCAGGAGGCTGTGTCCTGGCTTTAATCTGCTGTCTTCGCCCTGTCCCCATTCTTTCTTCTTTTCCTTTCTCATGAGTCCTCATCTTCATTTCCTCATTTCCTATGTTGAAAGTCACTATTAAAACCCTTTTATAGTATTTTTTTCCTCAGGCATTTTTAGATAGGCTTTCTGATTCACACCTTTAAGTTTCAGTTATGTGTTCTTTCTGATATTACCAGATATTTCTGTGAGGTTTGTAAGTACACGATTATTCATAAAGATTATACTGGGAAAASAACAACAGCTGAGGTCTCCTCTGGACTGTAATTTGTGCAGCTCAGTTTACTACCCTAGAAACATCACTCTTTTTTCAGTGGCTTTCTTCCTCAAACATTTCACRGATTGCATGGTGTCCTTTAGAGAATGTTGAATAGCACAAAGTGTTTCTTTGCTTTTGGCTCATGGCTGTACCCTGACATCCCAAGGGCTGAAGGAAAAGGAAAATAAAACAAGGCTGAGGCAGGAGTTTACCCAGTGAAAGAGTCAATCCATGCTGGCATTTAAGTATTTAAATACACTGGTTTGTTTGCCTCTCACTAAGCTCTTGTTTTGCACAGTTGAACAGTGGGGTTCCAAGAGCACCTGTTTTCCCATCTCATGTAAACCACAAACTACGACTCAGTGAGAATGGGATCACACTCCTGGCTGCCTCTGGCCAAGGGAAGGGATTGTCCTGCTCTRCTCTGCACTGATGTGGCCTCACCTTGAGACCYGCAAGTAGTTTTGGGCACTACAATATAAAAAAAGACATGAGACTATTACAGAGTGTCCAGAGGATGGCTAMAAAGATGAAGAGCCTTGAGGAGAAGCTATATGAGGTCACTTGATCTGTTCAGCCTGGGGGAGATGAGGGGAGGTCCAATTGCAGTTACAACTTCCTCGTGAGGGGAAGAGGAARGCCAGGCACTGGTCTCTTCTCTGTGGTGACCWGTGACAGCACCYGAGGGAATGGCCTGGAGCTCTGTCAGGAAAGATTTACATTRGGTTTTAGGAAAAGTTTTTCACCCAGAGGGTGGCTGGGCCCTGGAACAGGCTCCCCAGGGAAGTGGTTGCAGCACCAAGGTTGGCAGAGTTCMAGAAGCATTTAGACAATGCTCTCAGGCACATGGACTGATTCTTGGGGGTGTCTTGTGCAGGGCCAGGAGYTGGACTTGATGGACTTGGTGAGTCCCTTCCAACTCAGCGTATTCTGTGACTCTGTGTCAGACAGCTAGTCCTGTTCCATACRTTTTGGCTTTCTGTTATCCACATGCTGTCTGTACTCTGCCTCGTTGCTTGCTAATGCTGTTCTTTTCCATCTCCCCCTCCATCCTTTTTCCTGGCTCTTGCTCTTTGACTCACTTGCCAAGAGATGAGTTTTTAGACTCAATATGAACTGCCCATGTTCTCGAGTGCCCTGTTTACAAAAACATGTATACATTTTCAGTTTTGAATGTAGCTCCTTGCTAGCACAAAGTAACAAGAAGAAATAACTTATTCTCCTTTCTTCCTTCCTGTTCTGTTTATAGAGAATTGTGACCAGAAAAAAAAAAACAACCCAACAAAGACAAACCAAGTACAGAGCAGGATGTCTAATAGGGTCTGAAGGGCTTCCCTCCAGGGAGCAGCTGCTTGAGCCTTACTAACTTTTGCACATTTTACAGGGAAATGATTCTTTCACTCTGAAATTGGTTTCAGAGGGGAGAAAAGGTCTGAAACATTTGACATAGGCTTCATTAATAGCTCTTGATGTTCTTCTAGCTCTTTACATTTTCAAGCCCTACATCAACAGGAACAAAACACAGGTTACTTCAATAAACTGATAATAATGTGCATTTTTTTATTCACATATCCTGTTTCAGAGCACGTGAAGTTCATTCAAGTGAAACTCTGAGTCTATAGCTGAAAAAGAAAAATTGAAGATGTGGCCATTATTGACCCTCCAGCAGCATTGATCCAGGAGCATCAGTAATTCAGCATGCTTTGTCAAAGAAATCAATAATGAAGACAAAGATCTTTAGCCAGTGAAATATCTTCTACCTGTGCAGGATCACAGAATGRCTGAGGTTGAAGGACACCTCTGGAAATCATTTAGTCCATTCCCTTGGCTCAAGGCAGAGCCAAACCAGGGTTTTAGTACATAATGATAAGAGCATTCTCCAGGATAAATAATCCCAACTGTCCCGGCCTCTCCTTGCAGGTCAGTTGTTCCAGTCCATACTGGCCATTATCTATTCATCTAACACTTACTTATCAAAGTATCTGGAAGTGTTTCTCCTGTAGGGTTGAGAAATCTCTCTTCTACAGGCAAAATTCATGTCTGTTGCCTAAAGTGGGATGTTTATGGRAACAGAGTTCAGGGTTTCTGGCAGAGGAGGGCCTTGCCCCATCCATCCATCCTGGAAAGAGTGTTGCTGCTCTCAGCAGATTGTTACATTCACTGCTTTGACCTCAGGCTGCAGTTTCTGGGAGCTTTTAGCAGAGTCTTGTGGTGTACTCCTGTGTGTTGCATCTTTGCTTCTCCCCTTTCATAATAAGCAAACTTCTTGAAGCTTTATGTAGTGGTGTATTTCAGGATTTCAGAATGTTTTTCCCTGACACTTAACATTCAAGCTCAGGAGATTACCTTATGCAGTAGACTGGCAGTCTTGTTCCAGCACCAACTGTATTATGCTCATATGTGTATCAATATGGTCAGAGGAATAAACCTGATTTTTTTGTTTAGTCAGAGTTTAGTAAAATTGAATTCACTTTGTTTGTCCAGTCAGTGGTGTGTGGTTGAACAGAAATTCCCCGGGGAAGAATCTCTGTGTGTGCTTTTGAGCCAATTCCATTATTTTCTSTATAATCACTGCTATCTGAGAGCTTAGTTATCTAACTAAAAAACTTGCTTTTTTTAGGGCAAGTTCTTGAATTTACRCAGTTAGCATAAGCAGGTGTGAAATATAAAATATAGATTCACCATTTCTTTCATTGAAGTGTGGTGATGATTTACATGGGACATTACCTGCTTGGAAATTAATATTTTGCAGCCACCAAGGGCCTCATGATATAAACTTGTCCATGCAAGTAGAAGGGGAAAGGAGATGACCAAATTTTTTTTCCCCCCCACCATGCAGTAGAAACTGSAAAACGTGTAAACAGCAGGATGGGATTGTTGGAGTTACTTGTACTTGGCATACTCTGAAAGGGGTTTGTTCACATTTGCAAGGCAAAAACAGAAATCTGGAAAGCTGAAACAGAAAATGACCAACTGCAACCAAAGCATTTGCTGCCTGTTTGTTCCGAATGTGCAATTGGCCTTGTTTTTTTAATTATAATCCGTGGAGATGGCTCTGTTCCCTACCCACCCYTGGGCTTCCAGGAGCACTGAGTGCTTCGGGCTTGGGCTGCTAATGCTATAATTAAAACAGCTGCTCTGCTTTCCAAGTACTTTATTCATTCACCTTCTAAAATGCTGATGGATCTGTGGCATGTTCCTGGCCTTTTCTGTAGATATGAATCTCAAACACAGCCACTTGCTAGACAGAACTACTGAAGAGCATTTGCCACAGCTTTTAGTGTGCAGTCTCAGTTTTCAAAGGGGGAAGAAAATGGGAGGAGGTGACAAGAAGTCTGCTCTGAGGCCAGAGTGGTCTTTGGACTAAATTCACTTCACCTACAAGACCAAATGTCCTAATTCTCTATTATTCTCAATGACTTAAACTGAAAGTGAATATAAAATATTACTAGGCCAAAAGGTCRTTATTTTCACATTCTGCACTGATTTTTAAATTAGCTCACACAGAGAAATGCCTCTTGGAATTGTGCYGTGAATGAGCAGAGCATTGGGAGGTCCTGGCACTAATTCACCCCAGGCCAGGGGTTGCTTTGCAGCCCCTCCTTTCTCTCTTGCCTTGGGACAGCAGTGACCAGGCTAAGTTGCTGCTGAAGTCCTTGATAAACTTTGAAAACTTYATGCAGCCAATGGTCTTTCTCTATACACCTTCCTTTACCCACTGTTTTTCCTTATCCTTGCATTCAGCTCAGTTCTGAATTGTTGTCTAGAAAAAGAGAGTTTAGTCATCATGTCAGATGAATTCCACTTTATTAGTGGAAAGTCATCCCAGTGTTGGCTAATGGTATGAAGCTGACAGTGGCTCACATGGATATGTTCAGCAGGGCTGTGGCAGATATGGAGTTACAGACTAAAACACAATCACTTGACTGCTCTGATGGAGCTTTAGCATAATTACATCTTRCTTTAGCCCACAGCTCAGCACATCCTAGGGACTGAGGCAACTTGTGACCAGGATCCAGTATCTCCTGGGGCAATTTACCCATGCGAAAAGGGTGCAGGAGCATTTGGATTTGAACTCTTTAATTCCTCAGGAGCTGATTCACCCAAGAACAAGCTGAAACTGCATAAAATCTTTGAGCTAGCCAGAGGTAGGGGCTACTGTGGTCCATAGCTTAGTTTTTATTGAATAGTATTGATTGTTCTTGGCAGATATGGAGCCTGAGAGTTTTGTGGTTATGCCTGTTAGGGAAAATTAGAGGTCATTGTGGTACTTTGAGAGTCAATAAAACTAAATTTTGATGAAAAAGGCAAAAYCCTACTTTAAAGTGGGCAACCCATGTAGAAAAGCAGTGAGGGAGGAAARAAAGACTGGGAATTTTACTGTATTTCATATCAGCCTGCAGAACTTGGATTATGGTTGTATTCTGCTCAGGAGAGGAAGAACCCTAAGGAAAAAGTTCTAGAAAAGAGTACATTGAAAAATCCTCTTAATGTGGCATGAAACAGATAATTAATGTTAAGTAATGTGGTCTTGTTGTTTCTCCTTAGTTTTTGCTACCTATAGGTGACCTGACAATATGTATCCTTGCATGTGGATCTTTTGCATACCTGCAGCCTTATTTGTCTGAAGTGCTCAAAGGTTGTTGCAGGTTCATACAGAAAAACTCATCCTTGTTCAGTGGCTAATTTAGATGTTATATTCAAAACAGGGTTTAAGTCAGAGGGTAGGAATAGTGCCTGARTTTGCTTGGTCTTTTGCACTGAGCTGGGTATTAATCAAGCCTTACAATACCCTCAGGCACCAAGTATACCTTTTAATGCTGATGTTCATAGAAATGTCACAGTGTTTCTAAAGTCACACTGAAATATCATGCCAAGGACCTTTTTTCCTCATTTTTGCCTTGTGAGGGAATTGTAGAATGGTTTTCTTTCCAGCCTTTGCCCAACACAAGCGAGCTTGTGAGACTTGCTCTTTGAAGCTAAACTCATATTTCCATACTTCTGAGCTTTACAGGATGCTGCAGTGCATGGTCTCTTCCTGAGAAGTGTGTCTCAAGGCAAGAGCTATCCCAGAAAATATTATTGAATTGCAAATCCTGATGTTGTAGAAAAAAGGATCACATGCATTTGAAAAATTACTTAATACTAAGATGAACGGCATTGTCAGGACTGCCATTTTGGGAATGCATGGAAAGGCCTGGGYATTTTCTTTATCAGTAAATACTAAAGACAGTAATCATATTTCTGTGTGCTTTTAAAATCACTGTTCAAAAACACCTTCAATTTAATAATGAGTTTTTTTGTTTAGGAACCTTTTTATTTGATTGTGAGGAGCCAGGATGTTATACTGGAACATCTTGTGGAGTCTGTTTTCTATGCATGTTTCTTGTCAAGACTCTTCCTATTTATGCTCAAAGGAAGCGTGTGTGCCAAATGTTGAGACTTACAGCAAATGTATGCTGAGCTGAATAAAACATCTTCCTGCTTCAGGTTCTGGGAAACTGAGAAACCAGACAGGTCTTAAACTCATATCTGYAGGCAATGACAGATGCAGTTGGCTACTCCTGATTTCCCTTCTGGATGTTCAGCGTGGCTTGCTGTGATTCTCTTTCAGAAATATCTAATACTAAATACAGGARATTTAGATCAGTGGGACAGAAACATGTGTGGAAAAACTGGTCTCAGCATGCGTGGAAAAACTGGACTTGACTGTTGGTAGTGTTTTTGGACCTACCCAGCAGATGCTATGGGTATATATATTGCAAACGTGGTAAGATGGGGCAGAGATTGTTGTCAGCACTGGACCTTGCTGTGACTGCTGCTGTGTTGAAAGCTGTGCAAACCTCACTTTGGTGACATTTCTGTCTCTTTAAAGCTGACATTTCAGTTGTTTAGCAGTATGATCTGTCTGACTTCTGAAGTGTCATTTGCTCTGAAGATCTGACACCGGCCTCCCAAGTTCCTTGTCTTTGAGGACACTGACAAACTGACTGTTTTAGTCACTCTCATTTTTATTTTAACTTCCTTCTCCATTCAAAATTGAGTCATACAATTCAAAGGCCCCTTCCCCAACAGGGTAACTCTTTAAATACCTGCTACATAAGCAGTAATGGACAAAACCTTTCTGCATTCCAAGCCTCATATTTCCCAATTCACATCCTTTGTAATGAAGCGTTTCTTTCAAGTGACTGTATTTGAAGGAAGTAAATTAAATTGGAAGAGGAAGTTTTTCATCAAGAAATGCATCTTTTATTTTCATGCCTACAACTTCTTTTCATGTTACCTCTCACATTGCTTGTGTATCACTATCCTCTGTATTGTACAGTGATATGGGAAGCATTTCTGTTCTCTTTGTTCTGCACCCTGTTCTATTCTTATTTATTTTTCTATTTTGCATCTCATATGGCACACACTCTGCCCAGTGCAATCATATGCTGCGTCTGTGCTGCAGGCAAAGACTGGAAACAGCTGAAATTATGGGAAAGGTGGTATTTGCTGAGGATTATCTGCCAGCCTTTTTTGTTTCTGGGAATCTCTAATACCTAGTCAGGCTATTTTTTCTTTCTAACCAGAAAGCTTTTTATGGGCTTTGACCTGATGAAATGGGTTTTAGGAGCCTCTTAGAGTGTCTTGTAGTGGACAGGAATGCCTGGAGTAGATGGTCTGTAAATCCTTCTGAGCCTAATGATTCAAACATTTCTTCATCTAGTCTTTAATCTTTCTTTAGCTGTATTGATATCTGATTTTCTAGTCTAGGTTATTACAGCTGCTAGATAATTGCAACATGTTCATAAAGGATACACAGTTAAGCACAGCTGTTCTCTTAAGTGAAATCTCTAACTCACTTTTTGAACCTRACTTTGAACCTAAAAGCTTTCATGGCTTTATTTCCACTAGATAGGTAGTGTGTGGATATTCCTACTTCCCTTTACCTGTGCCATGAAAAGACATTGCTTACTCTGGAAGTAAAAAATCCTGGTTTAATTGGTCTCCCAGACACAGTTGAGAACTAAATMATTTCAGAGTATTTTCCCACTACTCCTCCTTTTGAAAAGACWTTCTTTCTTTCTGAAGCCTTGACTRTATTTGACTGTAATTAAGATTAGATTGTTTTACTTYCAATATTTAAATAAAAAGTGAAAACTACTCTTTGGCACACCTGAGCAGTGYTGTACATTGCATTGAAAGGATGGAGTTTCCTTCTGATCCTCAAAGACAATTAAGTTACTCCCTGAAGCATGAAATTTAATTACCTTCATCAGAAGCAGCATGATGCAGTGGATTAGGACGTAGGAATAAGAATGAGAAACTTTTATCTCTGATCCTAGTTCTATTTAGCTACTGACTAAATGAATCGCATAACCTTGCTGTGCCTCCGWTTCACCCACCTGAAAAAGGAGGTGTTTGATTTCTTTGCTAAGCTGCTGTGAGGTCTGTATAACCACCTAAAGATATTATGGTTTTATGAATGCTCAGTGTTCCTGACATTGCCTGAGTTTATATGTTGCTAACAGTTATAGCAACCTGATTTCACAGGATGAAATTTCATTTTTTTGGTATTGTTAGTTTTGTTAAAGTAGGTGTAAAGTAGCTGATATGCAAATAGGGAAAGGGCTACAAGAGGAGGTGACACAAAAGAGCCACTGTGCACCAGAAAAGTCAGCTGAGATATCCTTTTCACATCAGTTTTGGTGCTGCATTTTGGATGTGATAACTAATTTAAGCATCCCAGGAATGCCTCCAACTATGTACTGCTCAAGAGGCAGAAGAAATTTCCATCATGTGTGATTTAAGTGGGGAGTGTAAAGGAAAGTTCAGGGCCAGATGAACACATTCTTCTGAGCAAGCTGTTGAGCCCTACTGTACTTGCAATTGCAGAAGTCTCTTACTGGAGTGATTAGCTATGTCATGTCCATGGGGAGCTCACACAAAAAAACCTCAGAACTGTTTATTGGATGTGATGAAGTAGCTAAATAATTTCTGTCAATTGAAAAACCAACAATACTTTCTCATGTCTCAACCACTCTTAGCAAATAGTTTTTATTCAATGAGTTTCTTAACATGTTTGGAGCACTACATTTACATTTCGGAACGGTCAGTAACGAAAATTGTCCTGGATTACTCATTCCACAGACTTTTTGAAAAGAYCTGCTGAATTACTTATAACACTGCCATTTATTTGGTGGGTTACCTTCCAGGGAAAAGTTGATTACTCTCTTGGAAAGAAGTTTGCCCTCCACTGTTCAGCATAATTCATCATCTGACTTTGAATCCCTCTGCAATTCCTCTGCTCTTTATTCCCGGACTGACTCAGTATTACATCCCTTTAAAAGTTTCTCATTTGTAATGGCAAGAATAAGATTTAATTGTGAGTGTGCAGTTCTTCAGTCAGTTACCTTTTCAGTTTTTCACAGCTCTCAAATGTAAGTCCACACATTTTCAGAACAGGGAATTTACTTTAAACAGGTTAGGAAGGTAAAATCTTTGTAACAGTGATTTTTCCAAGAGACATTCAGGAAAGTGATTTAAAAATAGTATTTTAACTCTGTGGAAGTTAACAAGGACAGATATTTTTTTCTGTAGGTTTTCTGCCATTTTAATAATTTTTCCCACGTAGTGTTTTCCTATGTGTTGTGGTTGTGCAGCATTCTCTCTGCACAGAAGTCTGCTACCAAAGAAACTGTAGTGGCTTAATTGCAAACTTTCATTGTTGGCCAGGAATAAGTAGAACATAAAAAAATATCCTTCATGGGCAACTTGTGTTTCACTGAAGCCTAAAGCTGTTTCTTCCATATTGCAGTATCTTCCCAGCTGTACAATTCTCAGTAGAACAGCTGAACTAAGGAGCCCAGCACCACAATTCTAGAAAGAGGGCAGATTTAACTTCCTTCCCAGTACTCATGAGGGCGTGTCATTGCATTTTGGAGGCAAAATCTTGTTGGTCTCCTCTTCTAGGAAAGGTAATCATGCAATGCCTGACTTATTGGTCAAACTAAKCACAATTACAGCACATTTTCTTGGGGGAGGGTGACAGTGTGTTTTAGTTTCATCTTAAAAGCATAAAAGAGTAACAGGAAAGAAAACAATGGGTGTGGTTTTGTTTGGTTTGGTTATTTTTTTTAGTTTTTTTTAAATGGCAAAATTTCTGTGAAAGCATCTTCTAAAGGCATTTTGAGGAAAGGGCAGGGAAGCATTCTTGGTACCACTCACAGAGATGTTAAAGGTCTTACCCAATGCCACTAATAAAGGTCTCAACTCTTTTTAACCTACCAGTTACAAGTACGTATTGCTTATGCAAAAGGCCTAAGAAAAGGGTAGAAAGGCWATCAGCATTAACTCAATAGAGGAAAAGGGATACCATTTTTCTTTCCCTTAAAAAGTAAAGTTTTCCCATTTTTCTTGCTCTTATAGAGTAAAACTATCAATGAAGAGAGGAATAAACATTGCAAATTCTGTGTTGCACATCAAGAATCTCCTCCTGTAATGTTATACAATCTTTTGCATTATTGTACAGTATTTTTTATTTGTTGCCATTTTTCAAGACTATATATATATATATCTATATATATATATATCTATCATGCTTCAAACTCTGGACCTGGTGTCATTTAAGTAATTTTAAGGTCACTAAACTGAAATTACTTTAAAGTTGATAATAAAAAAAAATTACAAGACAATATATTGTATTGTTTGACTTAATGAAAAAAAAGGTTAACCACACTTCTATAGATTATTTTATTTTTAATTCTCTGTCTATATAAATTTGATTGACATCTTCTTGAGAACATTTTTCAGTTTTCTGTTGGCTGGGGCTTGAAAAGGTCTAATCTGGTTTTTTCTTTTTGCAGTGCCCATTAAGTGTTGAAGCAAAAGAATGCAGTATGGAGGCAAGATTAAAACATATTATAAACCACATAATTATGCAGGGACATGTAGGATGCAAAAAGTTCTATTCTTTCCCTTATTTATGCACTAAAGAGAAAAAAAATCTCTTTTGGACTCTTAGTGCTAATTTTAATTCCACCCTTAACAAGGTTTCATTCTCAAAAATCAGCTTCTAATATTTCTGCTCCTGCAGGTGGATTTTGATGGGAAATACTCTGACACAGCTGTTATTATTTCTATTTAATTTTGTAATTCCCAAAAGTTTGCAGAACCTTTTACCAAAGAGATAAAATCTAAGCCMTTGCCAAGATACTGCATTTTCCTCCCAGCCATACTGTAAGTGCTGATAGCAACAGGAGTATTTTARATGAGAGCCTGGACCTGAAGAAATAAAATCACACTGTCACTCAGTTTAACTGTGAGGAGTCTGTTAAATTCCACAATTTTTTGTTCTGGTAAWGTGGATGTGAAAGAACAGAATGCAGCTTGAATTCACAGGACGTTTTTCTCAAGGAGAAGAGATAGTTGGAAGTTCTTGTGTTCCCTCAATTCCCTGCTATTAATTGTCACTGGGAGCACATGAGCTGATTCATGACCCTTGGAGGGCCCATGCAGCTCTTCATTCCCCACAAAACAGTTCAAGTGCAGTTAGCCCTGATTTACTAGGATTTAAACTTTGGTTCTTTGGGGATTTTTGCTCATAATTTCCATATTTTCATTGTAATTTGAAGCCTTGCTTTCAAATTTTCCATAAGAGTGAGAAAGCAGTGGTCTGTCAAAGCTAGGAYAGTATTTTGTGTGAAACTTAACTTCTGCCTTTGGGCCAGTGCAAACTGCACTCCACTGAAGRCAGAGGTGCTGACACAGGTGGCAGCATAGGTGTCAGGCTGGCTGACAGCACAGGAATTAATTCTACCTTCCAGAATTAGTTGGAATTCTAGGGGGTGATCACAAAGATGATTGCTGTACATGCATTGTCAAAACCAGAGTCCCAAAGCTTGCTGCGATCAAGCRTTTTGAAACCCCTCTTTAACAGGATGAAAGAGTTTGTGAGTGCTAATTGGATTCAAAATCATTTAGCCATGAAGGCAGACAAATGCAGGATTGCAAGTATTCTGGCTTGAGACTTTACTGGGGAGTTCTAACACTTCCTTTTTTTTTTTTTTTTTTTAATGCACTACCTCTAAGAGATTATCCTAACTTGCACTTGCAATTAATCAGTGCTGGCGTTACCCAGAGGAGCATGCAAAATGGCATCCAAAGCACCAGTGTATCGATTAGAATTAATCAGGAAAGTGTTCCTTCTCAAGCTACATGCTGCATGAACAGAGTGTCTAAACTACTTCTCCTAAGTTTCCATGACAACTGGATCGTGGCCTCTGAAACCTAGAGCCTGGCCAACTGACTCATGGACGGGAGGCGTAAGAAAAGTTAGGTTATAGAGARGTTCTTTGGCAGAGATCTGGCACCTCACCCTTGTAGGGCTGGGAGAGGCCAAGGGTTGTCTCCAGCACACTTTCACATTAAAGACTGAGTATGAAGAAACCATTTGAAAATTTAGCCCTTGCTCTCCTGTGTAAATCTGGAGAAAAAGTTTCTGTCAGCAGCATTTTCTGATTTGGAGGAAAGCCTTCTGAGAGAAACTCTGGATGTTGCCCAGTCTTTCTTCAAGCAACTAATTCTTTCTAGGTGAAATATCCAGGTCTGAACTTCTCTCAAGTCTGAAAATATTTGTATCTAGGATTTTGGGTTGTTCTGTCACTGAAGACCGCAGTGCTGGTAGTTTCTGTCTAAACTGATGAATATTGCAGATTCTAGATAACTGAGCCAATTTCTTTCTTGCTRCAGCTTCAGGGAAAGACCTGATGGATCTGACTTGTGTAAATATGCTGATCAGTGCCTAAACAACACAGCACGGTGTGTTGCTTTGCAGCATAAAGGTTTAAATTAAAATGTTAAATTACAGCTTTTTTATTACTTGAGACAATATTCATGGTGGTTCTTATGGCCAGTGTTGTGGTAGAAGWAGACCATGATGTTGAAGGCTATGTGGGGATAGCTCTGGGTACAGTAAGTGATGCCTTTGTCCTTGCAGCTGTAAGCTTACTGGGCTGATTCATCATTCTGTAGAGTGCTTGGAGATCATGCAGAGGATAACAGGACTAATCTGTTACCTGCTATTGCTTTTGGGTACTATGTTTCACAAATGCAGAATAGTTGAGGTTGGAAGAAACTCCTGAGGTTGAGTAGTCCAACTTCCTTTCTTGGTGCAGGGTGAGCTAAAGCAGGTTACCCAGAGCTATATCCACTCCCATTTTAAATATCTGGAAATAGATACTCCATAAGATTTCTGGGCAACATGTTCCCATGGTCAGTCACCCTTAAAGCAAGTAAGCTTTCTCTTGTGTTTTAATAGAATTTCTGGTCTTTCAGTCTGAGAAATGTGCCTTGTGTTGTCCTTTCACTGGATACCCCTGTCCAAATCTCTCTCCTTTTCATTCACCCATGATAAATAAGATCCTTCCTGAGCCTCCTCTTCTCCAGGCTAATGAATCCCARTTGTCTCGGCCTCCTCTTGTATGTCAGATGCTCCAGTCCCTAAATCATCTCTGTGGCTGTTTGCTGGACTCACTTCTGCAATTCATGTCTGTCCTGGAGAGTACTGCACTAGACCCAGTTCTCCAGAAGTGTCTCTCCAGTGCTGAATAGTGAGGAAGAATCATCCCTTTGATCTGCGATTCCCAGTGCAGCCCAGGAAACTGTTGGCCTTTCTTGTCACTGGGGACACCTTTCTAGCTTGGGCTCAATATTTTGTACACCAGGACCAACAGGTTGTCTTGTGCAAAGCCACTTTCTGGCCTGTGCTGAAGCAAGAGGTTGTTCCTCCSCAGAGGCAGCGCTTTGGGTTTCTTCTTCTTGAACTTCATGAGGTTCTTGTTGACCCAAATTTCCAGCCTGTCAAGACCTCTCTCAGCGGCAATCCTGTGTATCAATTGCTTCTCCCAGTCTTTCTGGGAGATGCCAGATGTTGATAGTGCAGCAGATSCAGGTCATTAATGAAGAAAGAAAACACTATAAAACCAGAGGTGTAACCTAGTGACTGGCTTCCGGCTGGACTTGATGCACTGATGATAACCCTCTGAGCCAGTTCAGCTCCCTCCTCACTCTCAGTCTGTGCTTCCATCAGTCAGTGACAATGGGATGGGAGACAGCACTGGAAAACCTTACTGAAGCCTAGATAAGCAGCATCCACTGCTCTCCTCCTTGAGCAGGCCTATCATCTCAGCACAGAAACCTGCCAGGCTGGTGGAGTGTGGGTCTAGTATGAGGAGGTTCCATACRTGGTGTTTCCCCATCTACCCCAAAAGATGACTGAAGTAGCTTTCTGTTACCTTGYTAAAATGCTTTCTAAAATTAGATTCATAACATGTAGGCTGCTGATAGGAATTTAATAKAGTTACTACTAATTGACATCTAATACATATTGGTTATGCTGAAGTAGATCTTGCTGATGCTGCTGCCAGGCAGCCCATACATAGTACAGGGCTTGCCAATGTGTATGGATCTGTGTAATACAGTGTGTTGTGTAGAAGGTCTGGAGGTCAGAGTCCCAAATCTGCCACAGAATGATGGCAGAACTGATTCCTATCCAAATTTGCCCACAGGTGCTTCTGCTTACCCTGGAGCTATTTTTAGTATCCCAAATAAATCCACCAGTTAATGCCATCTTTATCTCCAAAGTAAGAGGCTGATAATTTGTATTTCTTTTCACATGAATCTCTGAATCTCAGGCAACCTGTTGCAGGAATTTGTACCACGAAGTATGAATATATTTTGTAATGAATCTGGGCTTGAGTGAGTCTGCCTTTTCCAGTCTTGCGTTGTGGTGATATAAAACACCTGCTTGGCAACAGCTCTGGGAGTTAATAAAGTTTCTGTGGTAAACTATGAGAGGCCTGAGAATCTCAAAGTAAAGTTATTGCACCAGTAACTCAAAAAAGCAATTCCTAAAACTCCTGGCACATTTATCCAGAGGGTTAGCAGTAGCACAGAAATGGAAATCATTGTTGAGAGCCACTGCGTACTTGGAATTAAAATCCATCAGTCTTCTGAAGCTGAGGAAAACAATTTTCATGACATACAGATGCCTTTGTATTTCATAATCAAAATTAATCTAGGCTTGGTTTTGGTTCTGTTTGTGTAGGGAAATTMCTATCTTCTAATCCTTATAATATGCCTAAGTTGAGATGACATCAGAAGAAATAACTCACACAGAAGCTAGGCATTTAAAATACTCTCAGTGCTTTATTCTATTTAATTTCAGCAAAAGCAGATTTATCTCTTGGGGGAGTGGGACAAAAAAAGAGTGAGGACGCCGATATCCTCCTCTCAAGTGGGAGCCTAGAGCACAGAAGGTGGAAGATGAGATGTGGAAATGAAAATAACTGTAAACAAAAARTGAAATTTAGCAGTCTGTTTTCACTCTTCTGAATTGAAAAAGAGGGAGGAGGACACCTGGTAAATCATTGAAAAGCTATGTTTGCTTTCCTGAGTTGCACATTAAACAGCAGAGTCCTTCTTCAGCCCTTGCTTAGGACTTTTCTTTAGGTCCTYCACGTGCCTGTTGGCATCCTCCTTGCCTGCTGGGAATTTTGTTTAGTTCAGTGGAGCATAATGACAGCACTGTGTCCCTGAGGAGACRAATAATGTATGTGCATCTGGAACCAAGAGAGATCTCCTAGTTTTGTCACAGTGTAAGGTCTGCAGTTTGGGATTGATCCATGCTCATAGCTGGCACAAATGATGACTAGCCGGTGCAAATGTCATACATACACGTTGTTACAGTTCCTTCCAGAAGGGTGTCTTAACTTYGTAACATCCACATTTTGGCATGCTTCTGGGAGAAAGAGATGCCAGATAAACTGTGTWGCTTCTTGTGCTCATAAGATCTGTTCCAGAGGGTTCTCTT